>PVIH01030100.1:0-12634 GCA_004025045.1 Sigmodon hispidus
CAAGAGAAGCACAAGCATACATGGTCCCTGTGCTCTTCTGGGTAGCAGCCTGGGCCTCAGCGTAATCCTATTGAGCATGATTTTTATGTCATCACCTCTTTTCATGACAATGGTCTGTCATCATTGACCCAGGTTTGGAGAGACTAAATCTACATCTCTAATCAGACACTGATATCATTGCTTACCAAATCTGCACATATATCTGAGTGTTCAGGGCATGAGCAAAGGAGGCCTGGTCTTTGTCAAACACATTTCTTCTTCCAGCTATCAGGCAGTTTCAGTTTTCTCCTTTCTAGTTTGATCCTATAGGTAGCAAGAAAGAGAAGGCTCTGAGGGCACGCATTTAGTGTATGTTCTTTGTTTTGCAGTTAATGTCTCAGAAAGATGTGGGAATCCCGCAAAGAGAAAAAAATAAGACCCTTGAATATGATCTCACATTGTAAGATGCAGAAAAATAAATGAGGAAAAGGTCTGTTGGGGGATACCAACTCTTTTAAACACTTTTTTCTTGTTAAATTCTTGACATTTTCCAATTGATGGGTAACTACTTTTTGGAAAACATAATGGGCTAGCAATATTTATTCCTCTTAAGACTCGTGCTTGTATTTTATGAGTAAGACTCCTGATGGCAAATATTCACAGGGCAGCTTTGATCAATGAAATTCAGAATCTACAGACAGAATGTAAAGAAAATTAACGATTCTTGACCATGATCACTTACAATTTGGCAGTGTATTTTGCATTTCTACTCCATGTTTCATGGCATATGACACACACATTAGGCGAAGAGGTACTTTGCAACAAAGTTGAATGTGCATGGAAGAGTCATACTGTCACCAATGTGATTAATGTTATGATATATGTGCTTGACACTAAGCTCAAGGCTCATAGATATCAGGAAGATTCTGTGACTTTTCTGGTACACAGTCAACCTCTGCTCATGTAGCCTGAGTCATGTTCATAAAATCAATTCTTTAAAACACATGTGAAAAATATCAGTTGTAGAATTCCTGTATTCTCCTACACATCATGATCACATTTGTGCCATTAAAGAGACAATGAGATTCTATCCTGGCATGAGGTCACCATGAAACAGCCTATCTGTCCCAAGTCCATTTTTGAATGCAATACTGGCAAGGCAGCACCACCTAAACCAACCTTGACAATGCCAATATGATGATCTTATTGGGTAAATCACAATCTGGATTAGAGGCAGATGTAAAATTGTACATTAGGAAGTAGATCTTCTTTTTGTTATGACTTGTGGCAAGAAAAGGAGGGTGATAAAGTATCTTGATTCACATTTTGTGTTTTCCTGTGTAGTCACTGATCATTTTATTTTGCCCTAGTCTTTAGGATTTTTTCAATGTGTTGCCATTTTGTATTGCCTTCTGACCTGTTATGTCTATAAAATAACATTCCTACAATCAAAATAAGAGCTTTAAATATCTGCAACTAAATTCTTATTTTCATCAAGTAACAGAGACTTTTAAGTAAAGGCATTACATCATAATATAACCTGGTCGCTGTACTAAAATTTCCACTTACCAAAATTATCCAGTGCTGTTGCCTCATAGAAGAAATTCAAGATGCCTAAAAGACAGGAGAGAAGAAATCTTCATAAGGAGGTTATTATATATGAAAAACTCCAACAAGGCAATGTACATAGTCAAACTAGGTTCTCTGTAAGCATAAATTAGTGTTGTACCATAATGCACACCTGGAGAGTTTACCCTCCAAATGAAAATCAAAGTTTGAAGAACTAAGTGCTAACAAAGTAGATGCTCATTGTCACATATTCCATGACCTGCACCCCAGTGTAAACCAATTGTATCATGATTTTTATGTCATCGTTTTCCTTTGTGACTTATTTTCGTCATCATCAACCCAGGTCTCGTATCAGACTGATATAGTACCTTTCAAAACATAGCTGAGTATCACACCTGCATTTCCTACAGTGTTCAGAGGATATGCCATGAGAATGACATTAGTGGAAAATATCTGTACCTTGCAGACTCCTTAAGGAATCCAGTGGAAACTATCTTCTCTTGAAATGTGGGATATTTATCTGGGAGGAAAAGAAAGGTGTTCAGCGCACTATATTTATATGCATTTGGTATCATATCAAGGTTTGAAGATGTTGTCTAGGAATTGCACAACTCTTATTGAACAAGAAATATCTGGCACTTGGATAAGCAAAGACATGTCATGTTCTAGTACATAGAAATGGAGGATTTCTCTTTCCAGTCTGTTTAAATGACATCACTAATTCAGTTGATTCATCACAGTTCTCATGCTTTGGCTTTTAGAATTAGACTCAAGACCACTGTCAACATTATAACAGACAAGTGAAATCTTTTCATCACATATTTTCAGAAACAGTCCTGTTAAACTAAGACAGTTCTCCTGAGCTAGCCATGGTATAGCTGTATCTAATTTAATTCTGACGTCCCCTGTAATTCCACATTAGAACATATTCTTCTAAGCCTTCTAATTGTAAAACTTAAACATGATTTGTGAGGTCACCTTAGTTCTTTTTGGATATTAAAGTTACAATAAGAAACCTTGCTGTATTGTAGCCTTAATGCATTGGTTAGTAACTGAAATCAGCTGCCAAAATATCTATTGAGATTGTCTTGACATGATGTGCTCTATAAGGCTCTGAGAAGTGAATAAGCAAAGCTGTTTGCCAGCATCTGCTCTTCTGATAATAATGACTGACTGAATGGAGAATAGTCTAGGTAACTAAATCCATGTTGAAAGACCAAGTGCTGAGAGGGCTTATGTTCACTCTTCAGAGAGAAATAATTCAAGCTATTCTGATGCTCAGTAAGTTCTCAATATTGCTTATGATCTCTTGTTCCTGTATTTTATGGCCAGAAGAAGAAATGAATTCCGGAGATGATCATTGAGGAAAGATAGGGTCTTGAATTCTACCTCGTAAAGCCAACCATGGTACACTTTCTAGCCATTTCCAATGACTGACAGATGCACAAAGTACATGCTTGGCAATGAGTGAAGTTGAAGTAATTCTGTTAGTGTTTGGGTAAACAAGGAAGATGTCAGGATAATGTATTCACATTTGCCTCATCCCATAAATTTCTAAGCTGACAGTTATCATAATTCATGTTTTCCAATTTTGCAACAAATACCTAAGTATTAGCATTGTTAGACACATAAACTTAAGATGTAAAATATTCCTCAGATGAAACTACAACCTCATTGCAGTCTTACTATGCTATGTTGCTCCATAAAGTGTTTATTTTTTTTTAGATGTGTATTGAGCAATATAGTTAATCGTTAGTGGTCTGGTTCAGTTGTGTTGTTTACCTGTAATGTTTGATGTTCTGCTCTGAGATAACATCAGGATCACTGAAAGACAGCAGAGAAAACAGGGACATGAGCCATGTGTTGGGTTCCAAACTGTTGATGTCTAGTAGAGTTACACACAGGGTGCATTAGAATCTAGTACTCAGTTGACTCTTTCAAATGTACCTTGTCAGTGTAGCACTCCCTATATGGCGAAATAGAGCTTAGGGATCTAGTGGCATGCCTTTTGTGCCTCAAGAGAAGCACAAGCACACATGGTCACTGTGCTCTTCTGGATAGCAGACTGTGCCTAAGTGTAATCCTATTGAGCATGATTTTTATGTCATCACCTCTTTTCATGAAAATGTTCTGTCATCATTGATACAGGTTCCGAGAGAATAAATCTACATCTCTAATCAGACACTGATATCATTGCTTACCAAATCTGCACATTTATCTGAGTGTTCAGGGCATGAGCAGATGAGGCCTGGTCTTTGTCAAACACATTTCTTCTTCCAGGTATCAGGCAGTTTTAGTTTTCCCCTTTATAGTGGGATCCTATAGGTAGCAAGAAAGAGAAGGTTCTGAGGGCACCCATTTTGTGTATGTTCTTTGTTTTCCAGTTAATGACTTAGAAAGATGTGGGAATCCCATGAAGAGAAAAAAATAAGACCCTTGAATATGATCTCACAGTGTAAGATGCAGAACCATAAACGAGGACAAGGTTTTTTGGGGGATGCCAACTCTTTTAAACACTTTTTTTCTTGTTAAATCCTTGACATTTTCCAATTGATGGGTGACCACTTTTCAGAAAACATGTTGGGCTAGCAATATTTATTCCTCTTAAGACTCCTGCTTGTTTTTAGGAGTAAGACAACTGATGGCAAATATTAACAGGGCAGCCTTGATCAATTAAATTCAGATTATACAGATGGAATGTAATGAAAATTAACCTTCCTTCACCATGATCACTCACAATTTTGCGTGTATGTTGCATGTCTACTCTATGCTTCATGGGATTTGACACAACACATTAGGCAAAGTGGTACTTTGGAACAAAGTTGAATGTGCATGGAAGAGGCATACTGTCACCAATGTGATTACTGTTATGATACATGGGCATGACACTAAGTTCAAGGCTCATAGATATCAGGAAGATTCTGTGACTTGCTTGGTACACAGTCAACGTCTGCTCATGTAGCCTGAGTCATGTTCATGAAATCAATTCTTTAAAACACATGTGAAAAATATCAGGTGTAGAATTCCTGCATTCTCCTACACATCATGTTCACATTTGTGCTGTTAAACAGACAATGAGATTCTATCCTGGCATGAGATCACCATGAATCAGCCTATCTGTCCCAAGTCCATTTTTGAATGCAATACTGGCTAGGCAGCACCACCTGTACATACTGTGACAATGCCAATATGAAGATCATATTGTATAAATCACAATCTGGATTAGAGGTAGTTGCAAAATTGTACTTTAGGAAGTAGATCTTCTTTTTGTTATGACTTGTGGCAAGAAAGGGAGGATGATTAAGTATAATGATGCCTCTTTTGTGTTTTTCTGTGTAGTCACTGCTCATTTTTTTTGCCCTAGTCTTTAGGAGTTTTTCAATGTGTGGCCATTTTGGATTGCCTTCTATCCTGTTATGTCTATAAAATAACATTCCTACATTCAAAAACAGAGTTTAAAACTCTGCTTCTAAATTATTATTTTCATCAAGAGATAGTCTTTTAGGTCAAGGCATTACATCATAATACCACCTGGTCGCTCTACTGACATGTCCACTTACAAAAATTATCCAATGCTGTTGCCACATACAAGGAATTCAAGATGCCTGAAAGACAGGACAGAAGAAATCTTCATAACCAGGGTATTATATATGCTAAACTCCAACAAGGCAATGTACATACTCAAACTAGGTTCTCTGTAAGCATAAATCATTGTTGTATCATAATGCACACTTGGAGAATTTACCCACCTAATGAAAAGCATAGTTTGAAGAACTAAGTGCTTGCAAAGTAGATGCTCATTGTCACACATTCCATGACCTGCGCCCCAGTGTAAACCTATTGAATCATGATTTTTATGTCATCATCTTCCTTTGTGACTGTTTTTTGTCATCATCAACCCAGGTCTCGTATCAGACTGATAGAGTACCGTTCAACACATTGCTGAGTTTCATACCAGCATTTCCAACACTGTTCGGAGGATATGCCATGAGAATGATATTAGTAGATAATATCTATACCTTGCAGACTCCTTCAGGAATCCAGTGGAAACAATCTTCCCTTGCAAAGTGGGATATTTATCTGGTTGGAAAAGAAACGTGTTCAGCGCACTATATTTATATGCATTTGGTATAATATCAGGGTTTGAAGATGTTGTCTAGGAATTGCACAACACTCATTGCACAAGAAGTATCTGGCACTTAGATAAGCAAAGGCATATCAAGTTCCATTTCATAGAAAGGGAGGATTTCTCTTTCTAGTCTGTTTAAATGAGATCACTAAATCAGTTGATTCATCACTGTTCTCAAGCTTTGGCTTTTAGAATTAGACTCAAGACCACTGAAAACATTATAAGGGACAAGGGAAATCTTTTCATCATGTATTTTCAGAAAGAGCCCTGTTTATCTCAAACAATTCTCATGAGCTAGCCAAGGTACAGCTCTATCTAATTTATTTGTGACCTCCCCTGTAATTCCACATGAGAATATATTCTTCTAAGCCTTCTAATTGTACAACTTAAACATGATTTGTGAGGTCCCCTTCATTCTTTTTGGATATTAAAATTACAATAGGAAAAATGGCAGTATTGTTTCGTTAATGCATTGGACAGCAACTGAAATCTGCTGCCAAAATATCTATTGAGATTGTCTTGACATGATGTGTTCTATAAGGATCTGAGAAGTGAATAAGTAAAGCTGCCTTGACAGCATCTGCTCTCCTGATAATAATGACTGACTGAATGGAGAATAGACTAGGTAACTAAATCCATGTGGAAAGACCAAGTGCTGAGTGGGCTTGAGTTCACTGTTCAGAGGGAAATAATTCAAGCTCTTCTGATGCTCAGTAAGTACTCGATATTGCTTACGGTCTCTTGATCCTGTATTTTATGGCCAGAAGAAGAAATGAACTCTGGAGATGGACATTGAGGAAAGATTGGATCTTGAACTCTACCTCGTAAAGGCAACCAAGGTGCACTTCCTAGCCATTTCCAAGGACTGACACATGCACAAAGTAAAGTACATGCCTGGCAATGATTGAAGTTGAAGTAATTCTATTAGTTTTTGGGCAAACAAGGAAGTTGTCAGGATTATGTCTTCACATTTGTCTCATCCCATAAATCTTGAAGCTGACTGTTATCCTAATTCATGTTTTTCCAATTTTGCAACAAATCAACAAGTATTAGCATTGTCAGACACATAAACTTAAGATGTGAAATATTCCTCAGATGGAACTACAACATCATTGCAGTCATACCACTCTAAGTAGCTCCATAAAGTGTTTATGATTTTTTTAGATGAGAATTGAGCAATATATTTAATCTTTAGTGGTCTGGTTCAGTTGTGTTGTTTACCTGTAATGTTTGAAGTTCTCCTCTGAGATAAAATCCAGGTTCACTGAAAGACAGCAGAGAAAATAGGGACATGAGCCATGTGTGGGATTCCAATCTACTGAGGACTAGTAGAGATACACACAGGGTGCATTTGAATCTAGTACTCAGTTGACTCTTTCATGTGTACCTTGTCAGTATAACACTCCCTATATGGAGAAATAGAGCTTAGGGATCTAGTGGCATGCATTTTGTGCCTGAAGAGAAGCACAAGCATACATGGTCCCTGTGCTCTTCTGGGTAGCAGCCTGAGCCTCAGCGTAATCCTATTGAGCATGATTTTTATGTCATCACCTCTTTTCATGACAATGGTCTGTCATCATTGACCCCGGTTTGGAGAGACTAAATCTACATCTCTAATCAGACACTGATATCATTGCTTACCAAATCTGCACATTTATCTGAGTGTTCAGGGCATGAGCAGTTGAGGCCTGGTCTTTGTCACACACATTTCTTCTTCCAGTTATCAGGCAGTTTTTGTTTTCTTCTTTATAGTGGGATCCTATAGGTAAGAAGAAAGAGAAGGTTCTGAGGGCATGCATTTTGTGTATGTTCTTTGTTTTCCAGTTAATGACTCAGAAAGATGTGAGAATCCTATGAAGAGAAAAAATAAGACCCTTGAATATGATCTCACATTGTAAGATACAGAACCATAAACGAGGACAAGGTATTTGTGGGATCCAAACTCTTTTAAACACTATTTTTCTTGTTAAATTCTTGACATTTCCCAATGGATGGGCAACCACTTTTCTGCAAAAATAGTTGGCTAGCAGTATTTATTCCTCTTAAGACTCGTGCTTGTTTTTTAGGAGTAAGACACCTGATGGCAAATAGTCACAGGGCAGCCTTGATCAATTTAGTTCAGATTATGCAGATGGATTGTAATGAAAATTAGCCATCCTTCACCATGATCACTTACACTTTTGCAGTGTATGTTGCATGTCTAGTCTATGCTTCATGGGATATGACACAACACATTAGGCGAAGAGGTACTTTGCAACATTGTTGAATGTGCATGGTCGAGGCATCCTGTCAGAAATGAGATTCCTGCTATGATATATGGGCTTGACACGAAGCTCAAGGCTCATACATATCAGGAAGATTCTGTGACTTGTCTGGTACACAGTTAACCTCTGCTGATGCAGCCTGAGTTATGTTCGTAAAATCAAGTCTTTAAAACTCATGTGAAAAGTATCAATTGTAGAATAACTGTATTCTCCTACTCATCATGATCACATTTGTGCCGTTAAAGAGACAATTAGATACTATCCTGGCATGAGATCACCATGAAACAGCCTATCTGTCCCAAGTCCATTTTTGAATGCAATACTGGCAAGGCAGCACCACCTAAACATACTGTGACAATGCCAATATGAAGATCTTATTGGATCAATCACAATCTGGATAAGAGGCAGATGTAAAATTGTACATTAGGAAGTCGATCTTCTTTTAGTTATGACTCGTGGCAAGAAAAGGAGGATGATTAAGTATATTGATTCCTATTTTGTGTTTTCCTGTGTAGTCACTGATCATTTTATTTTGCCCTAGTCTTTAGGAGTTTTTCAATATGTGGCCATTTTGGATTGACTTCTACCTGTTATGTCTATTAAATAACATTCATACATTCAAAAGCAGAGCTTAAAACTCTGATTCTAAATTCTTATTTTCATCAAGAGATAGAGTCTTTTAGGTGAAGGCATTACATCATAATACAACCTGGTCGCTCTACTGAAATGTCCACTTACAAAAATTATCCAGTGCTGTTGCCGCATACAAGGAATTCAAGATGCCTGAAAGACAGGACAGAAGAAATCATCATAACCAGGGTATTATATATGCTAAACTCCAACAAGGCAATGTACATACTCAAACTAGGTTCTCTGTAAGCATAAATCAGTGTTGTATCATAATGCACACTTGGAGAATTTACCCACCTAATGAAAAGCATAGTTTAAAGTACTAAGTGCTTGCAAAGTAGATGCTCATTGTCACACTTTCCATGACCTGCACCCGAGTGTAAAACTATTGAATCATGATTTTTATGTCATCATCTTCCTTTGTGACTGTTTTTTGTCATCAACCACCCTGGTCTCGTATCAGACTGATAGAGTACCTTTCAACACATTGCTGAGTATCACACCAGCATTTCCAACACTGTTCGGAGGATATGCCATGAGAATGATATTAGTGGATAATATCTGTACCTTGCAGACTCGTTCAGGAATCCAGTGGAAACTATCTTCTCTTGCAAAGTGGGATATTTATCTGGTTGGAAAAGAAATGTGTTCAGCGCACTATATTTATATGCATTTGGTATCATATCAAGGTTTGAAGGTGTTGCCTAGGAATGGCATAACTCTCATTGAACAAGAAATATCTGGCACTTGGATAAGCAAAGGAATGTCATGTTCCAGTACATAGAAATGGAGGATTTCTCTTTCCTGTCTGTTTAAGTGACATCACTAATTCTGTTGATTCATCACTGTTCTCATGCTTTGGTTTTAAGAATTAGACTCAAGACCAAGGTCAACATTATAACGGATAAGGGAAATCTTTTAATCATGTATTTTCAGAAAGAGCCCTGTTTATCTCAGACAATTCTCATGAGGTAGCCATGGTACAGCTCTATCTAATTTCCTTCCCACCTCCCCTGTAATTCCACATGAGAACATATTCTTCTAAGCCTTCTAATTGTACAACTTAAACATGATTTGTGAGGTCACCTTCGTTCTTTTTGGATATTAAAATTACAATAGGAAAAATGGCAGTATTGTTCCGTTAATGCATTGGCCAGCAACTGAAATCAGCTGCCAAAATATCTATTGAGATTGTCTTGACATGATGTGTTCTATAAGGATCTGAGAAGTGAATAAGTAAAGCTGCCTTGACAGCATCTGCTCTCCTGATAATAATGACTGACTGAATGGAGAATAGACTAGGTAACTAAATCCATGTGGAAAGACCAAGTGCTGAGTGGGCTTGAGTTCACTGTTCAGAGGGAAATAATTCAAGCTCTTCTGATGCTCAGTAAGTACTCGATACTGCTTACGGTCTCTTGATCCTGTATTTTATGGCCAGAAGAAGAAATGAACTCTGGAGATGGACATTGAGGAAAGATTGGATCTTGAACTCTACCTCGTAAAGGCAACCATGGTGCACTTCCTAGCCATTTCCAATGACTGACACATGCACAAAGTAAAGTACATGCTTGGCAATGATTGAAGTTGAAGTAATTCTATTAGTTTTTGGGTAAACAAGGAAGTTGTCAGGATTATGTCTTCACATTTGCCTCATCCCATAAATCTCGAAGCTGACTATTATCCTCATTCATGTTTTTCCAATTTTGCAACAAATCCACAAGTATTTGCATTGTTAGACACATAAACTTAAGATGTAAAATATTCCTCAGATGAAACTAAAACATCATTGCAGTCATACCACTCTAAGTAGCTCCATAAAATGATTATGATTTTTTTTTAGATAAGAATTGAGCAATATATTTAATCTTTAGTGGTCTGGTTCAGTTGTGTTGTTTACCTGTAATGTTTGAAGTTCTCCTCTGAGATAACATCCAGGATCACTGAAAGACAGCAGAGAAAACAGGGACATGAGCCGTGTGTTGGATTCCAAAGCATTGAGGACTAGTAGAGATACACAGAGGGTGCATTTGAATCTAGTACTCAGTTGACTATTTCATGTGTACCTTGTCAGTATAGCACCCCCTATATGGAGAAATAGAGCTTAGGGATCTAGTGGCATGCATTTTGTGCCTCAAGAGTAGCACAATCATACATAGTCCCTGTGCTCTTCTGGGTAACAGCCTGGGCCTCAGCGTAATCCTACTGAGCATGATTTTTATGTCATCACTTCTTTTCATGATAATGGTCTGTCATCATTGACCCAGGTTTGGAGAGACTAAATCTACATCTCTAATCAGACACTGATATCATTGCTTACCAAATCTGCACATTTATCTGAGTGTTCAGGACAAGATCAGATGAGGCCTGGTCTTTGTCACACACATTTCTTCTTCCAGTTATCAGGCAGTTTTAGTTTTCTTCTTTATAGTGGGATCCTATAGGTAGCTAGAAAGAGAAGGTTCTGAGGGCATGCATTTTGTGTATGTTCTTTGTTTTCTAGTTAATGACTCAGGAATATGTGAGAATCCCATGAAGAGAAAAAAATAAGACCCTTGAATATGATCTCACATTGTAAGATACAGAACCATAAACGAGAACAAGGTTTTTGGGGGATGCCAACTCTTTTAAACACTATTTTTCTTGTTAAATTCTTGACATTTCCCAATGGATGGGCAACCACTTTTCGGCAAAAATAGTGGGCTAGCAGTATTTATTCCTCTTAAGACTCGTGCTTGTTTTTTAGGAGTAAGACACCTGATGGCAAATATTCACAGGGCAGCCTTGATCAATTTGATTCAGATTATGCAGATGGATTGTAATGAAAATTAGCCATCCTTCACCATGATCACTTACACTTTTGCAGTGTATGTTGCATGTCTAGTCTATGGTTCATGGGATATGACACAACACATTAGGCGAAGAGGTACTTTGCAACAATGTTGAATGTGCATGGCAGAGGCATACTGTCACTAGTGTGATTCCTGTTATGATATATGGGCTTGACAGGAAGCTCAAGGCCCATACATATCAGGAAGATTCTGTGACTTGTCTGGTACACAGTCAACCTCTGCTGATGCAGCCTGAGTTATGTTTGTAAAATCAAGTCTTGAAAACTCATGTGAAAAGTATCAATTGTAGAATAACTGTATTCTCCTACACATCATGTTCACATTTGTGCCTTTAAAGAGACAATTAGATACTCCTGGCATGAGATCACCATGAAACAGCCTATCTGTCCCAAGTCCTTTTTTGAATGCAATACGGGCAAGGCAGCACCACCTAAACATACTGTGACAATGCCAATATGAAGATCTTATTGGATCAATCACAATCTGGATAAGAGGCAGATGTAAAATTGTACATTAGGAAGTCGATCTTCTTTTTGTTATGACTTGTGGCAAGAAAAGGAGGATGATTAAGTATATTGATTCCTATTTTGTGTTTTCCTGTGTAGTCACTGATCATTTTATTTTGCCCTAGTCTTTAGGAGTTTTTCAATATGTGGCCATTTTGGATTGACTTCTATCCTGTTATGTCTATTAAATAACATTCATACATTCAAAAGCAGAGCTTAAAACTCTGATTCTAAATTCTTATTTTCATCTAGAGATAGAGTCTTTTAGGTGAAGGCATTACATCATAATACAACCTGGTCGCTCTACTGAAATGTCCACTTACAAAAATTATCCAGTGCTGTTGTTGTTGACCTCTAACTTTAGGCCCTGATGGTCCGATATGTTACAAGGGATTATTTCTACTTTTTTGTATCTGCTGATATTTGCTTTATGACCAACTATGTGGTCAATTTTGGAGAAAGTACCATGCGGTGCTGAGAAATATGTATATTCCTTTGCCTTTGGCTGGAAGGTTCTGTAGATATCTATGACATCCATTTGCATCATAACCTCATTTAGACTCCTTATTTCTCTGTTGAGGCTCTGTCTGGTTGATCTATCTAGGGTTGAAAGTGGGGTATTGAAGTCTCCCACTATTAGGGTATAAGAATTGATGTGGGATTCGAGCTTTAGCAGTGTTTCTTTTACATATGTAGGTGCCCCTA
>PVIH01030101.1:0-12635 GCA_004025045.1 Sigmodon hispidus
ATGTCAGAATATACCAAATAGATAGGTGCCTTCAACCACTTCATAGATCGAGAGAATATGGCATTCAAGATTTCGTTATCTCGAATTTGGCCTTGAGAGACATGACAACTCCTAGCATCACCGTTCCTTTCTCAAGGTGGTGTTAAGCATCACAGACATCTTGCAAAGAGATTGTTTAGTTTGGTGAATAATGGCCTGAAGGGCAAAGGACTGCACTTGTGCCCACTGCTGTCAGCGTGCTCACTGTCCGAAATGGACCTGCAGGATGAGGGATAGAAACTGCTGAAGCCTGCCTAGCCAGGATAAGACAGTCCTACTAAAAATACCCTGCTTCTATGGAGACTTGTCAGATATCATAGGCCAGTAGCCACAAGGATGGATGCTTCCGTTACACAGAGAAGTGGTAGATAACTGTCCAGGTAGTTAACTGTCGTTGTCTTCTCCTAGATTCTGGAAGTTACTTCATGCTTCCAACTTTAGGTATATATTTTCCTTCTCAGGTCTTGATGGTGTTGAAGAGTAGATAGTTGAGGTTGTTATTACTTCACATTCCAACAAATACACTCAAGTCTTAGAACTCTATTATTTAGGATAACAGCCTTAAAGCAATCCCTGTACATTTTCTTGTATCAATATTTTAGATATTAAATTGCACTTTGTAGTTGTTTGTTAGCGGTAGTTTGACCTCACTTATGGTAGTACCGTCTTCTTTCCCAGACACTGTCTTATGATGATCCCTGTAGTATGTAGTTTTATACCTAGTTTAGAACCTTCCTATTTAGACAAAATGGGGAGATGTAGCGGGAAATCATGGATTGTACAGGTGTGGGGGTTACACCGAAGCGCAGGGATGGGAGGGGTATGGTCACTGAGACGGCAACTGCGGTGATGGAAGCAGAGCGCAGAGAGAGGTTTCCAGTCTCTCTGGCAGCGAGGCTGCGGGTCTGTATGGTGGCTTGGCGTGTTGCTAAAACCTCCTTTTGTAAGTGATTCTAACAAAATAAACCTTATTTAAAACATACCACTTGGCGGCGGGTTTATACCGTGATATCATCCTGAGCAGGGTATCACAAAACCAAAAAGATAAGTATGGGATGTACTTAATCATTAGTGAACTTCAAACAAAAAGCAAAGCACACCCAAGCTGCAAACCACAACTACTGAGCAGCTTGGAATCTGAAGCACCTTGCAGTCCATACCCTTCAGAGTAATACCTGATCCAGTCTTGATATTGTGATGAGGATAGTGGATTTGCCTGGAGTGGATGCTGAACTTAACCACTTTGGGACCTTGGGACCTCCTGCCCTTGCTGGGGAGGAGATCAGGTGATGAGGAGAAGAGAGAATGACTGGGATGTGTGGGAGGAGAAAGGGAGTTTGAACAAGGGGACACATGGATAAAAAATGAGACATTATTTAAAATAAATAAATATATTACATACAATGACAAAAAAATCCTAACCTAAATAAAGGAAATGCCATGAAAAAATGGACTATAGGTGAGTATAATCAAATAAAACAAAACAAAATTGACATATTGATATTTAACAAAACAAAAACTAGAAGAGAAAGATCTTAAGAAATGGCTCAAGAATCACACACCAACACATTCACACGTACAATAATTCAATAAAAGCACTAATCTGAAAGTCATGATATATGTTCACAGGAGTTACATCTGTGCATATCCTTTGTTTGTTATTTCAGTGTCTGTGAGTTTGTACAAGCCATGATAATGTTGAGTTTGAGAACATGATTTTCTTGTTGTCTTTCCTTTCCTCTCAGGCTTGCATTCTTTCTTCCTTATCGGTCTCTTGATTATATTTTTTCAGATGTGTGTTATAAAAATCCTGAAAGTAATTTGGATTTATTTGCATTTACCTAATTGCCAATGATGTTAAATATTCTTGACTATTTTATTCTCATTTTTGAGACGTTTATTTAGATCTGTACCTCTTATTTAAATTGAGTTATTAGTTTTCATGATATCTATTTTTTGGAGTTCCTTGAATATTTTAGGAATAATCTCTGGATCTAGTATGTACTTTGCAAAATCCCTTTTCTATTATGTAGGCTGCTGTTTTGTATAAATGAAACCTTCCTTTGCTTTACAGACATTCTCAGTTTCATAATGTTTCATTAATGATCTGTTGGCCTTAGATCATGAGCTAACTGTTAACTTCAAGAACTTTTGCTATTCTCTACTTTCCTTTCTATCAGGTTCAGTGTATCTAGTTTCATGTAGAGATCTTTGGTTTATGTGAAATTCACTTCTGTACAATTTGATGGGCATGGATCTATTTTCACTATTCTACTTACAATATCCATTTAGATCAGCATCATTTGTTGAAAATTCTATCATCCAGTGTGCACTTTTAACTTACCCAAATCAGTACGCACATATGTATGTGAATTTATGTCTGGATTTTTAGTTTAATTCCATTTATCAACATATATGTTATGTGCCAAAACCATGTTGTTGTTTTTTTTTTTGTTGTTGTTTTGTTTTTTTTCATAATCCACTGCTGAGAATTTCCTTTTTAGATCACAACCCCATTTTTTGATTGTGTTTTCAAGTTTTTGGACTCTAGATTCTTGAGATCTTTATGTATCATAGAGATCAGTCCTCTACCTCTTGTAGGGTTGGTGAAAATCTTTTACTATTCTGTACGCAGTCATTTTGTCCTATTGACAGTGTCCTTGGTTTACAGTAGCTTCTTACTTTCAGGAGATCCCACTTATTGATTGTTGGTCTTAGTGTCTGTGTCACTGGTGTTATATTTAGGAAGTGATACCTGTGACAATTCGTAGGAGTACATTTCCCACTTTCTTTTCTATCAAGTTTAAAGTGTCTGGGTTTATGTTGAGGTCATTGATCCACTTGGATTTGAGTTTTGTGCAGGGTGATAGCTTGGATCTATTTGCATTTTTTTACACACTACCATCCAGCTATTACAACACCATTTGTTAAATATACTATACTTTTTCCATTGAATATTTTGGGCCTGTTTGTCAAAGATCAGGTGTTCATAGGTTTTTCGGTTAATCTCTAGATCCTCAATTGTATTCCATTGATCCATCCACAAGTCTGTTTTTATGCATACCAGGCTGTTTTGATTACTGTAGCTCTATAGTATAACTTGAAGTCAGGGATGGTGATACCTCTTGAGATTTTTTTCTTGAGTAAAATTGCTTTGGCAATGCTGGCTTTCCTATTATTCCAAATGAAATGAATATTATTTTTTCAAGGTACAAAAACTATTGTGTTTCGAATTTGATGGGCAGTGCATGGAATCTGTAGATTGTTAATCTTGTATCCTGCTACATTGCTGAAGGTGTTTATCAGCTGTAGCAGTTCCTTAGAAGAATTTTGTGGATCATTTATGTACACAATCATGTCTTCTACAAATAGAGATGGCTTCACTTCTTCTTTTCCAATTTGTATCCCCTTAATCTCTTTTCATTCTCTTATTGCTTTAGCTAAAACTTAGAGTACTATATTGAATAGATAAGGGTAGAGAGGACATCATTGTCTAGTTCCTGATTTTAGTGAGATTGCTTTGAGTTTATCTCCATTATGTTTGATACTGGCTGTCAGCTACTTTAAATCACATTTATTATATTTAGCTATACTCCCTGTATTCCTGTTCTCTCCAGGGCTTTAATAATAAAAGAGTGGATTTTGTCAAAGGCTTTTTCAGCATCTAAGTATATGATCATGTGGTTTTGTTCCTTTAGTTTGTTTATATAATGGATAACGTTTACAGTTTTTCATGTGTTATACCAACTCTGCATTTCTGGAATACAACCTTGGTCGTGGTGGATGATATTTTTTATACATTGTTGTATATGGTTTGCTAAAATTTTGTTGAGAATTTCTCATCAATATTCATGAGGGAAATTTGTCTGTAATTCTCCATCTTTGTTGTGTCTTTGTGTCGCTGGTGTATTAAGGTAATTGTGGCCTCATAAAAGGAATTTGGCAATATTCCTTCAGTTTCTACTGTGTGAAATAGTTTGAGGAGTAATGGTAGTAATTATTCTCTAATTGTCTGGAAGAATTGGGCCCTGAAACCATCTGGACCAGGGCTTTAATTTTTGGGAAGGCTTTTAATGACAGCTTCAATTTCCTTAAGAGTTATAGGCCTGTTTATGTAATTAGTCTGATCTTTATTTAATTTTGGTAAATGGTACCTGTACACAAACCTGTCCATTTCTTCTAGGTGTTCCCTTTTTTTGGAGTACAGATTTTCAAAGGATGACTTGATAATTCTCTGGATTTCCTGGGGTTTGTTGTTATGTCCCCCTTCTCATTTCTGATTTTGGTGATTTGGATACCCTTTCTCTTTTTTGGGGACAGTATGGATAAGGGCTTATCTATCTTGTTGACTTTCTCAAAGAACCAGCTATTAGATTCATTGATTCTTTGTAGTGTTCTTTTTGCTTCAATTGCATTGATTTCAGTTCTAAGTTAGATTATTTCCTGTCATCTACTCCTTCTAGGTGATTTCTCTTATAATTTTCCTAAGGCTTTCAGCTTAGCTCTTAGGTCTCTACTGTGAGATTTCTCTAGATTTTTCATGTATTCATATAATACTATGAATTTTCCTTTTAAGGCTGCTTTCATTGTGTCCCACAAGTTTGGATTCATTGTGGATTCATTTACATTAAATTCTAGGAAGACTTTGATTTCTTTCACAATTTCTTCCTTGACCCAGAAATGGTTAAGCTGAGTGATGTTTTGTTTCCATGTGTTGGTAGGCTTTCTTTGATTTTTGATGTTGTTGAAGTCTAACTTTAGACCCTGGTGGTCTGATATATTACAAGGGATTATTTTCATTTTTTTTATATTTGTTGATATTTGCTTTCTGACCAATTATGTTGTCAACTTTGGAGAAAGTTCCATGAGGAGCTGAGAAATATGTATATTCCTTTGCCTTTGGGTGGAAGGTTCTGTAGATATCTATTAAATCCATTTGCATCATAACCTCTTTTAGACTCTTTATTTCTCTATTGAGTTTCTGCTTGACCTATCCAGATTTGAAGGTGGGGTATTGAAGTCTCCCACTATTAGGGTGTGAGAATTGTTGTGGGATTCAAGCTTTTGCAGTTTTTCTATTACATAGGTATGTGCCCTTATATTAGGGGCATAAATATTCAGGATTGAAATCTCCTCTTGACCAAGTTTTCCTGTGATGAATAAGTAATGACCATCTTGGTCCCTTTTAATTGCTTTTAACTTAAAGTCTACTTTGTTAGATGGAGGATTACAATCCAGCTTCTTTCTTAGCACCATTTGATTGGGTAATCTTTTCCCAACCCCTTACTCTAAGCCTGTGTCTGTCTTTGTGGTTGAGGTGTGTTTCTTCCATCTCTTTTATTTAGTTGATGAGTCTTGTTTCTAAGTTTTTTTATCTTCAAATTTTTGACAGGTAGGTTTCTCTACTATTTCTATTTTCATGTTCAAATTTTGGACTGTTTTATGTGTTTTCTTTCACTGTTTTATTGTGGTTTCAAAGCAAACTTTAGTGGATTTATTCATTTCTCTTTTTAGCATTTCTATAATATTCATAAAGTCTATTTTTGTGCCTTTGTATTATGTTTCAGGTATGTTGAAATTCTCAGGGCATACTATGGTAAGTTTCTTTGCCTCTAGTAAAGTCATATTTTTTGGCTGTTATTTATTGTGGTTTTATGATGGTATTAGGCATTGAGGGTTGCATAAATTGCTTTGCAATTCACTGGAGATGGGGCAGAGAGAAAAGCAAGACTCCAGAATATGGTCTGCTACAACTTGGGGCATAAGACTGGGGAAGTGGATTTGGAGGAGTGGAAAAAAATTATGTCTGCAATTATGATACTTACATGCCTCTCTATAGTGACCTATAGGTTCATAGTTAGTCCCCAATGGATTTGGGGGCTGTGATAAAGAGGTGACTATGGGAAAGAAAGTTTGAAATGAAAGATCTGTGTGATTCAGTGGAGATGGGGGAAGGGCCAGTAGTGTATAGGGGAAGGTTCAGTATGTTGTCTGCTATAAATATGGAAATGAGATTGGGGCACTGAATTTGGAAAAATTGAGGAAGAGGAGAAAATCTTCAATTAACCTATCTGCATCCATGGCAAATTTGGCCAGTGTTTCAGAGTGAAGATGTGTTTTATTGCAGGACCTTTATCTTTACAAATTGTCAAAAAACTATGTAACATTGTAGAAGTTAGATGTGAATAAAATTTAGTGTCTGTATTGATACTGATACAGTAACTAGGAATT
Organism: Sigmodon hispidus; assembly: GCA_004025045.1. NCBI lineage: Eukaryota > Metazoa > Chordata > Mammalia > Rodentia > Cricetidae > Sigmodon > Sigmodon hispidus. The sequence continues at coordinate 6,271 of PVIH01030101.1, forward strand.
TATGTATTAAAATTTCTGAATTTTATTTTAGGTTGTTTTAGATAAACAAAATTACATTCAGTGTAGGTAGAATTGTATCAAATAATAAATCTACACAAAGTGCATCTACCACTGCCTATAATGAACAATAAAGGTATAAAGCATCATGTAACTCTATGTTCTCTGTGTAAAATGGATATGTTTGACCTTTTTACTTCAATCCTTACTTTTAATCCCATGATAAAATCCACATCTGAGATTTCAAATGACTTTATGTCATAGGCATGAAATAATAACTCCCCAAACTCTTGTGCCTTGGACATAAATGAAATCACTACCCCGAGGCAGGAATTGATGACCTTTAAAACATATTTTCTAACTTGTGGTTCACATTCAAAGTAAACCTCATATGTAATGCCTTAGAGTAGATTGTTTGGTATTCCTCTAATGATGGTAGGAAATAATCAGAAGAAGGTAATTTGGGGAGTTTGTGGTGAAACTAATTGACAGAATTTATGACCAACTTGAATTGCCTCTCCATTCAGCAATAGTAATAAAAAGAGACACACATGTGCACATGAGTAAATGTTTGGAGTGTGTCCACAATATTGTACATGTAACCACATTGCACTGAATGGATTACTTAATGGCAGACATGGAAAAAATATACATTTTGAATATTTTCTGTCTACTACTGAAGCTTTCTATAATATTGGGCAGTTTTCCTGAAACCAGTTGCTTTTGGAGAATAAATCACAATGAAAATCTTCATGCTGACATGAGGACAGATTGTGGTTTTATTCTTTTCAAAGTAGCTGCATGTCTAGAGGAAGATTACTTCAGGGTGCTGCTGGATTTTCCATGAGTTCCTCAGCTATGTCTTTATTTTCTGTTTCTGTTACTATAATGTAATGGCAAAAACAGGCACTGTACAGCTCTCTTGTTTTCCCACCTCAAGTACTTAAGAAAAATTTAAATTTTTGTTTGTCCATTTTTTTTAGCCTTAAAATGGACCATAATTTATTTCACTATTTTATTTTAGACTTTCACTTATAAAAATGGGATTTAAGAGAGACAAAACTAGATCTCAATCTTCTTGAGAGTTGCTACTTTACAAATGGGGTACAGGTTACTCACTTAGAAGCCAAACTTAAACCACTAGTGTTAGTTTAGTGTTTGAAGGCTGCAGCAAATTGTCCTTTAAGGACCTACCATGAGCATAAAGTACATAAATTTTTTAAAAAGTAGCTCATTTATATTTGTCTCCTAGCTTTGGGTAGATGTATCATAATATTACTTATTCTTTCAAATATTTTGTATGCCAGGAAATCATGCCATTTATGTTCCATGGCTTCTAAAGATGAGGATCATTTAAGTTATTTAAGGACTGTCCACTGTGAGCTTTGCATGGCTTTTTGTTTCCTATTTTATTGTTTCTTGTGTACAATAGCAAATCACTCATTGTGTTATTCTCATTGTCAAGTATTTAGTAAACAGTCCACCTAAAAGTAAAAAAAAATTATACAATCAGTAGATTCCTGCTGAATACTTGTATATCTGCTGAAAGCGGGAGATAGATGTCAATGGAAAATAGGCCATCTGTCTTATTTTGAGTACCCTATGTCAGAATTTACTATGAGTAGGTGACAATATTTGAGAGCAAAGACAAATGTACCACATTGAATTATCTTTGTCACTACTGAATATACTTATATATTAATTAAAAATATTTTTGTTTTATTAGTTTTATATATAATACACTATATTTTCTTCTTTAATAATTTTACAAAAGCACTTAAAATTTTGTAAATATTTCGCTTTGCAATTTTGATTCTGTTGGCTGTTACATTTAAAAACATTTTTGTGTCAGATGTAAAGGATCTACCTTTTAGCTTTTTTGAGTTTTGTTTTCAATATCTAAAGTAAATAATCTTGTTAAAAATGTGTATGATACGGGGTGATAAAATCCCTTCACAAGGTATGCTGTGGTATAACTTATCTCTGTGAAGTAAATTGTGTGTTCTTCTCTGAATACCCAGTAAGCAAAAATGCAGAGGAACAGAAATAGCATATTTGAGATGTCTTGGTCAGATGATAAATAGCCCAGATTATAAGTAACTGTTTTTAGCATCTTAGCCAGAAAATAAATAAATAAATAAGAATAAACAGAGACAATGGAAAGTTGTGGTAAATTGAAATTGACAAATTTCATTCCCAAAGAAAGTTATTAAACAGAATTTAATGTGAATTATAATAAATGTGGATATATTTAGCATAAAATTATATAATATATATATATATATATATATATATATATATATATATATATATATATATATATAAAACAAATTGGATTCTTAGCTGCTGGATATTTTGAATTATTCTCATAAATCTGTTACCTATTTGAACTTCTGCTATTGAAATATATTACTTTACTTATTGTTTTTTTTATTTTGTGCATAACTATTTTTCTTCTTTTGATATTCTGGACATTTATTTTCTATTAGTTGAATGACCAGTAAAAATAAATATATAAATAACATCATTCTGTCAGATGTCTGTTCTCTCTGCTCAATGTTTTCTTTCTGTGCAAAAGTTTCCTAATCTAACATGATTATATACAATACTCTTGTTAATTTCTTGAGGTTTAATTCCTTGTCATAGTAAAGAAACTTGATTTTGTCAATATGTAGAAATGTTTCCCCATGATTTTCTTTAAAAGTTACATAAATTAATGCACAGAGGTTTAAAGACATGTCAAATTATTGGGCTTAGAAATTTTTTATCAATTACTTGCACAAACCTAAATTAATGAAATTTATATTTTATATGACATATACTATTTTATTTAAATTTTACACACAATGTATTTTGATAAAATTCTTTTTCTTCTTTGACTCTTCCCTGACCTTTCTTACCTTCCTAGTGACACAACATCATGTTCCTTCTCTCTTTCTCTTTCTCCCTCTCTCTTCCCTAGTAGTCCCAAACAAAGAAAATAAAAGAAAACTCTCTTAGTCCCAATTACAGAAACAAAAAAATTATGCAAAAGTGTTGTCCAGTTATTGCTAAGTATAGGCTCTGCCCTGAAATGTAATTGATACGCCAAGTGACAATAAGTTGTAAAAATTTCCTTTCTATTTCCCAGCAGGTATTGATTTGAAATAGCTTCTAGTTAGGGTTAGGACTTTTATACACTTTCCTTTCTCAGAACCAAGATTTTTTTCTGTGTATACTTTTGCAGTCTTTGTGAGTTCATATCCCTATCAGTCTGGCTATGTCCATGGGTTGCTGTTTCCTTATGCTGCTATAGAAGTTTATGAGTAGGTGTTCATTTTTTATTTCACCATTTGCTTAAGTGGAGGTCTCTTCCACAAAGTATGTTTTACTGAAATACTTTCTGATTTTACATTTTTAGGTTGGCTCCTTTTAATGTCATGAGATTGTATAGAAATAAATTAAATAAATAAAAATACAATAAAATCTCTTTTAGTAGGTAAAAAGATATCTATTAATTATAAATTTAAATTTATATTTTATTAGAACTTGAAAGGTTTATACCTTAGAATCTGAAGCTTTCTAATATTATTTCTGTATATTTCTCTTTGTCTATAAACCATATATTTATGGATATAATTAAAAATATTTGATTTTAGGTTTTAATGTCTTTACTCCTAATATGCATTACATTTTTCTTCTTAGAGAAGTGTACTCAAACTATCCAGACATTTTTCTTATTTTTTTCATTCAGTTTATTAATTTGATGTCAAAATGTCCTCCTATATTAAAAGTTAAAAAATAAGAAGGGATTATTTCATCATATGGATTTATTAAAGGAACACACATATGAACCAACTCCCAGAGAGTCTCTGTGGTGATAATGTTCTCTGTATGCTGTAAATAAAGGACTGGTTTGGCCTATGTAGGTTTAATAATTATAGGTATAGTTCTTTTTAGTTTAAAAGACATATAGATATAAAACTTTAGACTCACAATGATAAGGTAGATAATGGAATAATCTCTTTAATTTTGTGAATACAAATAGACTGGATATTGTGACTGTAATTTCTGCTTGAGAGCTCTTCTATTGTAATTTTTCTATATGGAAATTGAAACCTCCTTTTTAATTAGGCAGTAAAGAGGAAATGTGTTGGAAATGCTCTCTGTATGCTCTAAATAAAGGACCGATATGGCCTTTGTGGAGCACCATAGAAGTGGGTGGAGAATCAAAGGGCAGGCAGTTAGAAGGGTAGAGTTAGTCAATCTCCATCCAACGCCAAAGAAGACAGACATGTAAGAGCCACAGCCTAAACCATGAGCTGAACTGCATGGCTGGTTTATTAATAGAAATGTGTTGATTTAAGATGAAAGAGCTCGCTAGTAATGTGCTGAAGACATGGGCCAAACAGTATGAAGTAATGTAAGTGTCGGATTTATTTCATTGGGGTATAAAAGCAGCTGGGAGCCAGGCAGGTTCCAAAACCTCTGGGCCCAAACGGCAGGGAAAAACGTTCTACAACAGTCTTTCTTAGGAAAGACAGATAGGATTAGAGAATAAGTGATTCTACCAGATGTTACCAGAAACTGTCTACTATATATACATTTTTTTTTAGTTTTTCACTTCAAAGGTAACCATGTATAGCCTCTTATGAAACTTATAAAAATAAATTTAAGTAGGTTCATTTATACTAAAAACTAAACTTACTGTCAAAAGAGAAAGACTGTTATCACCATAATAAATGACATAATATACTTAATTTGATGGAATAATATAGGGCACAAAAGGCTTTACTTCACCAAGAGCAAAGGTCATTGTCATACTTCTGTTTTGATCATAAACTAGTAGACTGTATAATGTACTTATTTGAGCTCAGGAAAGAAATGAATGAAATAGAAATAAAGTAAACACTGACAGGAATCTAAGAAATGAAGAGACAGTTTTATTAAAAAGGTGGGCATTGGTTAACTATTAAAATTAAGGGAAGTACAAAGAAAAACTATCAAATCAATAATATGAAAAGGAAAGAGAAAAAGAGATTTTACAATAGATAGGAAGGAAATTTAGAAAACAACACAAATATCTGAAAATCTGCATTTTGACAGATTAGGAAAATTTAAAATAATTAATGAAACTCTTGATGCATATGACCTACAAATGTTAAACTAAAATTAAATAGTTATTTCAAACATTTACATAACCAATACAGAAATAGTAATGGGAAAAATCTCTATTTATTAATATTTACTGAGAATGTTTATTTCAGAATCAAGACATGACATCATTCACTGCATTTTAGGAGAGTGCCTCTGGTTCATCAATGGAATAAGGTCACTTAACAACTTTTTATTGTGAATAGGAGAGTAAAATTTTTTAAAGACTTTTACAATGAGAAAAAAAACGTATTAATGAGTGGTCCAACTTTATGAGTTTTAAAATAATTATTAGTTCCTAAAAGATTCTTCTACATTCATCTTCCTTGAAGGAGGATTGTATAATATCTGAACTGAGGAAATAAATATCATTAGTACAAAGAATTCTTTGTATTTAATTTGAAGATTGTCACGTTTGTAGCAATGTCAGTAATGGTCACTGTATCTTATTTTTAGTTTGCCAGTGAAACATACCAATATGTCCTGGTAATACTCTTTGCCATAGAAGAAATCAACAAGGACCCTACATTTTTACGTAACATTACCTTGGGATTTACCTTTCTTGGTGACCAGTGTGATATTACAACATCAGATATCAATGACTTTAATATGTTTTCAAAATCTGGTCACATGGTTCCTAATTATATCTGTGAAGACAGTCATTGTGATGTAGCAATTACAGGACCAACATGGTCAGCTTCTGCCCGAGTGGGAGCACTCTTGCAGATCTTCACATTTCCACAGGTGATGTTAAGTGTGATGTGTAGAGTTAAAACCCTAAGTTCTATTGTTCTATTTATTCATTTGTTTCTTTTGTGCTTGTGGATATTTGAAGAAGGATCCTGAAATAGTGTCTCTTCTAATTAATTTTTTTAACCAAAATGCTAAAAAATAAAAACCCCACTTTAGTAACATCAATGCTTCTATTTTCACGGATGACAAGTTGATGTTAAGATTGATAATATGTGTGACAGTTCTTAATGTCTTGAATTTTTTTTTCTTCTTTATTTTGTATTTATCAAAAAAAACAGTAAAAAGAATTTAAAATGCAGAAGAGTTAACAATAACTATACAGTGGATAAGAATCATAAGCATGGCTTATCAAGGGTAGAAATACAAATAAGATTGCTACACATATATTTTCTTTGTGTTCAGCTTTCCCTATATATCCTTATTCAAGGTCTCTTCCCCCTCCCAACACATCTGGTCATTTTTCTTCTCTGCAACTGCCCATC
>PVIH01030102.1:0-12633 GCA_004025045.1 Sigmodon hispidus
CCCTGTGACAGTCTCCCGTGGCCCTGTGACAGTCTCCTGTGGCCCTGTGACAGTCTCCTGTTGCCCTGTGACAGTCTCCCATGGCCCTGAGGGAATATGAGTGGGTGTCACCTTCTAATCCATGTGTCCATGCACATCACACTCCTGAGTCATGTTATTGTGATCCATTATCTGTCGTCAACTCTGATGCTAAATAAGTGCACCCCATTTAATTGTGTCAGTATTTAAGTATTTTTATAGTACCACCTCATTTAATCCCATTATTCCTCTCAGTCAGGTAGGCTGTTCTCTGAACCCTGCTTTATAATGAGGAGCTGGAGAGAGAGAGAAAACACTGCTTAAGAGACAAGAGACTGACTGTGTAGACCTCACTGTAGTTTTTGACATATAAGGTATCCCGAGGTTGGTCTGGACAAGAGGGCCACTTGCTTTGCCACAGAAAATATATAGGAAACTCCTAATGGTGGCTTTCTGTCAGCAGAAGGCAGTATCTCCATCCTGGTCCTGGGCATTGTTCGTTGGTTCCTTTGCAGCCGCAGTGCAGACGTTATTTTTCTGTAATGAATGCAGACCTCTTAATCAGGGGACTCTGACAACTGCGCCATTTGCTGGGGAAATTATGCCCCTCTAGATGTGATTGTGGGAAGAATAGGAAAAATAAATGAGTTCGGAGTATGTCAGAGCTGATAAGCCTTGGGGACACTGCAGGATCACAACAAGTATGAGTGTTTGGAAGGTGTTTGCTGGCGAGAAAGATGCAGGCTGAGTACAGACGCATCTGTGCCCAGGGGACCTGTGTACTCTGCATCCAGCTATAGGCCATCTCTGTTCTTAGTGTGCTCAGACTTCATTATGATTGTGACCCATGTGATAAGCCCTAGAGAATTCCACTGAGTGCTTGTGGGTGGTAGAAAGGGGACAACCCCATCCTGGGCAGGGCCTGCATCAGTATCAAGTTCTCAAAGCTACATGGAACTGCCAGCTCTTACATACACAGGGTGTTTCACTGTCTCCAAGGTCATGTGAGTGACTGCCCTTGATAAAACTTATGTTTATTCTTTCTCTCTGTAGACACAGTGTGTGCCAGGCCATGGTGGCCATTGCTGTGTGGATAGATACATTCTCTTTGGATCATTTCTTTGTTTCCTCTCCAATTTAGCCAACCCAGGACCTTACCTCTGTGTTTGTTTCCCAGTCCATTTGAGGTACCATATGCAAAAAAAAGTGAACTTGGAACTGAATGGGGAAAGTGAAAAGGTTTGTGATCTTAAAGTCAGATTCCTCACCAAAAAAATTGCAGTGGTCAGGGTAGGGATATAGCCCAGTCAGTAAAGTGTATGGCAGACAACCAGAACCCATGTAAAATGTGTGGTGATGTGTGCATGTAATCCCAAGTGCTGGAGATGCAGAGACAGGAAGTTTGCTGGCTAGCCAGCCTAGCCCAATTGGCAAGCTCCATTCAACATGGTGGGAGCTTGAGTGATGGCTCAGAAGTTAATGTGCTTGGTTTTCAAGAGTGAGAACCAGAGTTCAAATCCCTGGAACTCACATGGAATCGGGGTGCGTGTGTCAGCTTCTTGGAAGTCTACTCTCAGAAGGTGGAAACAGGATCCCCAGAGCAAGCTGGCTAGCAAAGCTAGCCAGACAGGTCAGTCTGGGTCTGATGGAGAGGTCCTGCCTCTGAATCAGGTGGGAGAGAGTAGCTGAGGAGTTCTGTCATCAGGCATTGGCCTATACAGTCTCCACATACACAAAGCATACATACCCAGAGACACATATGACAATAGAAAAAGGAAAAAAAACCCCACGATGGAGGGCAATTGAAGGGTGATACTCATGGCTAATTTCTGGTCTTCACACCAAAAAACCCACATGCATACCCCTTACCCCTCCTCACCCCTGCAAAGCCACTGGTCTTGCAAATCAGGCCTGTGTATTTTTGATGCCACTAGGGTTTGTATGGGTTCTGTTCACATGATCTGGAGTCGAATGCTTCCACTATTTGTCAGGACACAATTTATAGGTTCTTTTGAGCATGTCCCCTTGATTGTAGACTCCAGCGACATGGCTGCCATTTAAATTTTGTCACAGATAAAAATCCCTGGAGCTTCTCTTTGGGAAGGAGCAGGTTGACTGATAAAACAATGAATAATAATTTGGGAATGTTCGTTATTTACAGCTGCCCTGGGTCATCTGTAAATTATGCAGCCCTTCCTTACGCCTGATCTTTTCCTTTCTTATGTGAAGCTGGCTCTCCACACTGCCGTTCTGTGCGTGCTATCCATATATCAGGATGTTTTCCTATTTCTAGAAATGCGTCTGGTCCTGTGATCTAATGCTTATGATCCACAGACTCTGCCTCTTGGTGATAAGTCCCTAGATCTGAAAGGGTGGGGCTTAGATTTGATGGAGAACTTGTACGTTCCTTTCTGCCAGGCACAGTCATGAAACAGGGACCTCCTTGGGTACTGGGAGGGGAGAATTTGTAAAATCTCTGTTGTACAAGTGGTCTGGGTAAGACAGTGTCCAGGAGCAGTGGCTGCCTCTCTGGGCTGCTCAGCTTGGCTGAGAAGCAACAGGCTAGGGAAGGGAGGCAGGTTGCATCATTTGCCTAGGGAGTACAGCCAGGAGGGGAAGTAGGGGCAATGGCCCTCTGTGCCTATTCTGAATTGGCTTGGCCAGAGTGGTGGGGGGGGACAAGGTGATGGGGGTATGGGCTGCAGCTGGCAAGGTGAGTGCCCCACCCTCGCCCCAATATCTTTTGTGTACGCATCACTTCAGGCCTGTGCTTGCCTGTAACTGAAAACAAGCGCTCTCCTCAACTCCGCTGCCGCTTAATGATCCCTTTAATGCCCAAGTTCAGGCATTACTCCTCTCTTGCGCCTGTTCCCTGTCAGTCATGGGGCATTAAACTGATGATAAAAGTGCCTTTTTGGTACGGTCCACAAACTCACCAAGAGGCTCTCGGTAGCAGTATAGCCATCTAGCATGAAATCAAGAGGCAATAGCCACGGATGAGACGAGATGAGCTCAATGTAGAAGCAATTAACAGATGCCCGAGGCCTGGGTCCTGTCCTTTACCACCTCTGGTGCCTGAACCATCTGGCTCACTTTTGCCTAGCAGGGCTCCATACACAACCCTGCAACCCATATCCAGTACTGAGGGCAGGCAATGGGAGACACTTCATTCGGTCTCTCTCTCTTTCTGTGTAGGAGGAAGGAGCAACCTCAGACTACCAGTTGTTACAGCTCCCCTTGTTGGAGGCTGGGTCTCTTTGATATTTTTCTACTGTATATACCAGGCTGGTTGTTGGAATTACACATGTTCCTACCCACATCCAGTGTTATGTAGGTTCTGGGGATGCTAACTCAGGTCCTCACATTTGTGTAGCAAGTGCATTTACCCACGAGCCATCTCTTCAGCTCTGTCACATCCTTATTAGTACTAGACACAGCATTCTTGGCCCACATGGCCCTTGGGGACAGATGACCTCAGTAATTATTTTTTAATATAGAAAATATTAAACTCAAAAGAGAAAAAATGGTAAAAGAAATGCCCTGTTATGAATATGCATTAACATGATTCTGTATATGGAACTGGGAACAAGAGCCATTTATTTTAAACAAATCGGATCTTGACACATGGCTGCAAACGTGCAGACTTCTCTATCATGCCAACGTGCTGGACTAGTTGATTTATATGGTGTGGCACTGAGGGTTTTTTCCCAATTAAAATGAACGGAGAAAAATCATTAATTTAACTACTGTATATTAAATTTGCATTAAAACATCCGTTTGTCTATATTTATATGTGAGTTATTGGAAATGTGAGCTCATAAATTCTAATTTTTAGGATCACATGTCAAATATTGAAGATAAATTTTATTTATTTCTACAATTAATTCTATGAGAACAAATAGCTCTAATTTAGGGGATGGCGTATGTAACTGTCCGCCAGTACCCACCCACCCTGAATAACAAACACAACATTCATCTTTTCTTATTAGGGTTTTCCTGTGCCTGTAGCTGTTCTTGAGATATTCACACCTTGGCTACTGTTTTGGCTGTTTCCAACTCTGTTCAACTAACATGCCAGAAATTGCTTAAAACAATGTGAATGGTGTCAAATTTCTTTCTCTGTTTCTCCATGATATTCAGAGACTTGTATATATCCCAGAAGCTGAACATATACTTCTTCTAAACAATTTGACATCAGCCACTTGAATTCCTCATCAAGATGGCTCAGGGGTTTCCAAAGAAAATCTTGGGGGGTGAGTTTATATAAAACTTACTCTGATTCCCCCCACACCCTAGGGCTTCTGTTCTCATGTGAATCTTAGCACCAATATAGGGAAGGAAGCTATGGCTATTATCTTCTGAGTGCCAAGACTTCTGGTTACACATTGGACTTCATACATGCCCACCTTCTGTTTCTGTAGGAGGTCACCTGACTGACTGCCCACTTTCCCTGGCTGGGCCAAATGTGTTGAATGGGTAGGTGCAGTGTAGGGACAAGCAGCATTCTGACTGAACTGTGCTTCATTTCCATCCCATGTTCAAATGGACAGAGTGAGAGGCAGCCTACTGTCAGTCCTTTATACATATGGCTCAACAGGTACCACCCTGGCTCAGCAAGTCAAGATGATGTCAGATGTTAAAGGCCATGTGACAAAGGCTTAGTGCCCATGTAGCACTGAGGGGAGATGCTGTGGACCTTCAGAAGGAGGGGCCTAGTGGGGTACTTAGGTCATTGGGGGGGTGTCCTTGAAGAATACTGTGGAATCTGACCCCCTTTATTTTTTTCTTTTGCTTTTTGGCCATGAGGTAAGCTGCTCTGCACCCTGGGCCACAGCCCACATACCCACTGGAAGCCTAAAGCAATGAATCTAGCCAAACATTGACTGGAACTCCAAAACTGTGGGCCCATCTAAGTCTTTTCTGTTTAGAAGTTAATTGACTTGGGTATTTCATTATAGTGATGGAAAATTGACAACTATATACCTAACGAGTAATATATGGGTGGGGAAAGTATTTTTCTTAGGTATTAACTCAAGGCAGTTTCTGCCACCAGTGGGTCAAGTAGATTGTAACTATGCAGTGAGATGGAGCTGAGATCCAGACCAGATAAGGGCTTTGGCAGAGTTCTCTTACTGCTCCCTGGATCGTTGAACTCATATTGCTGCCCATAAAAGGTTTGCAGAGCATCAAAGGCCCTTTGCGGGGAGGGGGGGTAGAGAGACTGTAGCAGTTACAATCAGGCACTGCTCTTCTAGAGGACCTAGGTTCCAGCACATAACCACCTGTATTCCAACTCCAGGGGATCCAACTCATTTTGCTGTCTGTGGGCACTTGCTCTCCCACATGGAGTGAATTCAAGCACATACATACATTCCCAACAATAAAAATACAGTAACTCTTTAGTTCCATATGTCATTTCTAGATAAAGGCTAGCCCAGCACATCCCATTCCCTCTAGACACAGGAAGTTATAAATGGGACATTCCTGTACCCAGGGTGACAATGGACCTAAGAGACTGTACCTAGTGGGAAGATCCTCCATTTTACACTGAAGTACTAAGAGCTTCGGCTAGCCATTTTGCATGCTGGACTGAACTCTTCTTTGGCATCACACCAAACAGCAAGATGTCACTTTCTACACACCAGGAGCTCATTTCTTGTGTGTGGTTTGACTCAAATCTGATTCAGGGAGGGCTGTCAGAGTTGAGTTGGCCTTGGCTTTGGCTAAGGCCATGGTGTAGTTTCCAGATTTCTCTTCTAGAACAGGTAATCCAAAGGCTAAACCTAGGCCACTGAGTCCTTAGAGGATAGACCTACTCTACTGTGGTAAGAGTTCTCCTTGCCTTCCCATCATGCCATCTCCAGCTGATGGAGTTCCCTCTAGTTTTGTTCCCCTCCTGGGGTGGTCCCCCAATTCCCCCTGATTAGCAGCATTTTCTGAAATCACAATTTGCAAAAATCAGCCCCAAGACCATGTAAGTCAAGTACATCCTATTATCAAGGACAATTGTCAAGTTTTTTTTCTTTTTTCTTCCCGTCAGTGATAGGACGATCAGATACTCTCCGCCTTGATTTTCAATGAGTAAATCATTTTGACACACTGGCTTTAGAATATATTAACATATCCAGAGATGGGTGGAACACAGACCCACTAGGGGCTGTGGCAAAGTCCAGCTGTGACTCCAGATGTTAGCATGTGACTTGGATTTGTTGGCATGAGGAATGGCTGTTCCCTTCATTGTCTCTGTGCCTGGAGAACATATGCTCGAGGTAAAGGGTTGATCCTCTCCCCTTGATACCCCCAACTCTATGTTACATCACTTGGGGGCAGGAGAGCCATAGTTAGAACAATCATTTCCCAAGGTCTGCCTTCTCTGGATAACAAGGCACTGGACATAAAGCCAGAAAGAGGTTGAGGGCACTTTTGCCAGCACACTTGCTGCCTGTATGTCTCTGACACATTTGCCTTCTCTATAAAACTATGGTTGGGCCATTCATCAAATGTCACCAGAACCCAGGGATCATTTAGGGGGAGGATGGCCTATTGTACCCAGGCTTGACTGTGTTGTGTTTATCTCTGCTTGTCCTGGCTGCCCCATCAGCTGCAGCACACAACAGGGAATCTCCTGCCTGCCTCCCAGGTCTGGCTTCATTTCTGACTCTGCCCATGGCCACCTGTACCACCCTGGTCATCCAGCTTTCTGTGTTTTCCTTTTCCCACCTGTGCCAGGCATGAGTGCCTAGAAGAACAGCATGGTGCCTCAAGTGCAGTGAATTCCTGGCAAATGCTGGCTGTCAAAAATTCAGAATTTGTTTCAGAAATGAAGGGGCCTAGATAACTTCAGGTACTCTGTGTTTTCTGGTGCAGAAGGAGAGGACAGGGTGCCTGTAATGGAGCTCTGGTGCGACTCAGAAGGGTTGCCCCTGGGCAGGTATGTGCTGAGTAACCAGAGGGAGTCAAGTTGTCCTATAATTAAAAAATCTGGGCTGTTTCTTGCCCTGTGGGAAATTGTGGTTGAGAAGAGACCGGAGGATAAGATGCAATAATCCATCCAAAGTGGGTTATGTGCTCTTTGTCCAAATGATGCCAGCTGATGTCCAACATGTGCTTTCTTCCTGGGAATCTGGACTTTTGGTACATGTTAGACAAAGTGTGCCTGGGTGACCAGCCCTCCATTGAAAACCTTTATCTCTGATGAATTACCCTGAGTAGAAATAAAGTTTGCATGGCACATGGGAAGAGGTCTGTGGATCTCCTCATGATGGGAGAGTGGTGGACTCCTGCTTGTGGGTCTGCTTTCTTTGTGATCTAGTATTATTTACCCCTGTCATGGTAGCAAATCTCATCTGCACACTCAGCATCCTGATGAGTATCTTAGTGGATCTCTGAGTATTCCTATAGCATTGGGAACAGCTAACAAGCCTACCTGCAGCAGCTCTACACCTTACTCTAGGCCATGAGCATCTTAGGAAAAAGAGCTTGCTCACTGTTGCCTCTTCACCCTGTTGTTCCTGGGCCGTGAATATGATCACTGCTCATCATGCCTGAAGGAGTCTAATTTCTGAAGACCTGTCTGATGAGGCCAGGAAGTAAGATCAGACAATGTTGACTCACAGGAAAAAGTAATGACAAGAATAGAAACATCTAAAACTTCAGTGCCCAACCATGGTTGAGAACTTGCTATGTGTATGGAGAGCTCTGTGCCAAGGCCATTGTCTCTACTGTATATTGACTGGGGTACCTTCTATGTCCACCCCTGATGCTTATTCTGAGCAGCCCCTGATGGTGTTGATAGGGGATAGGGAGCCCTCATATTAATTCAGGTAGGGAAAGAGAGAGGAGGAAGAGGAGGAGAATTTGGCTACAGAAGCAGGAAAGGAACCGGGTAGAGCACACCTGGTGTGTCTGGTCACAAAGTCACAGCCAACATTTCTGCTGACTTATCCATACCACTATACTAGCTGGGGTCTTTTCTAGTGGAATATGGCTGGTCTCCACCTACACTGGCCATGTTGCTGCATTTCAGGTCACAAGTTAGATATATATACCTGAATGTAGATGATAAATATTTACTGGATTATTTAATGAAAGGACCTTCTGGAGAGAGGTGGCTAGTCCTTTGGGTAAGAGTTTTGTGAAGAGAACTATTAATGCTGTAGATGATGCCACAGGGCTCTGAAGAATAGCTCAGACAAGCAGAGTACCTACCTTTAAGGGTTCCTGAGGAAGCAGAGAGGTCCCACCCCACAAAGCACAGTTGTTGTTCCTATCTAACATATACTGTATGCCCACAATCAAGTTATTTCTGATGCTGGTGAGAGGGGATGGGCAAGAGAATGGCTGCAAGGGGCCAGTTCTTCATGATAGTACCTGGAGGGGAAAGAGACAGCAGAGGTGTGGCCAGACCTGGAAGACTCCTCACAGTAGCACCTAAAAGGGTCTTGGATCTAATAATTATATTAAACAAACAAGGTAAACTTCAGACATCACAACTGGAGAGACGGCTCCGTAGTTATAAGTTCTCACTACCCTAGTAGATAGAGGACCTGGGTTTGGTTCCCAGCACCCGTGCCAGGTGATCATATTCTCCACTGTGACTCCAGCTTCAGGGGCTGCTCCAGCTTCCTCTGGCTTTCTCATACTCCCACACTTACATATACTCACATGAAGATACACACACGCACCGTGTAATTAACCATCAATCCAAGTCATTAATTAAGCACATGAACTCTGTGAGTAGTGGGGACTTTATTGGTGTGTAGAATAGCCCTAGGACATGGTCTACTTTTAGTAATTATTTGTGAAATAAAAGAATAAAACACCTTAATTACTAATAAAAACCAAATGATGTAAACATTTGCCCAGTGTTACTGTGCTCTCCATTGTCTGGCAGCTCTGAATCTGCTGCAGACTTCTGGGATTCTCTCTGCTAGCCATTTGCCAGGATGCTCAGAGCCAGAAGGAGCACTAGCTTAGCTAAGGTTAGAAGTCTGGAGAGTTGGTCTCTGTTGACAAGTGCTCTTCAGCTGTATGATACATTTTATAGCCTTTTGGTTGCTGTCTGCAGAGGTTGGAGTTTCTCTGCTCCTTCACTTTATGGTCTTTCTGTACAAGGCCTTTCTATGACTAGATCTGGTGTCACAGCCTGTGACCCTAACAAGCCATGTTCAGCCACCCATTCTCCAAAAGCCAATTTTAAAGGAAAAATACCGAAAAGCTGAAAAGGGAGATTCATTCATTGGACACATTGGGAACATGGACAAAGAGGCCACTGATACTCCAACCTATGACTTCTTCCATCTTCAAGGTCCTGAAGTGGAGCTAAAGTTTAAATAGAGGGTCACAGATATGGGCATTTAAGCAGTCCTAGCTGGGTGTGGTTCTGCCCACCATGGACTCATCACCACCATTCTGTGAGTGATCTAGCAATTTTCTCTCTGGCTGAGCTTAAGCCTTTCCCTCTCTCAGCATGAGACTCTGGATTGCAGGGACTTCAGATTCATGGGGTACATTGATTCAGTAGTCTCACAGTCAAACTGAGGGATCCAAGTGTTTCTTTAGAATAAATTTATTCATGCCAGGCCAGTATGTCAGTGCTGTCTTATGAAGGCCTCAGACATGAATGGTGAGGTGAAAGGCACCCCAACTCTATGTTCTGATCCATGTAGGTGACAAATGGTGGTTGAAAACCCACGAGTCCCCAGCACCCAACCAGATGACCTTCAGTACTGCTTCAGGGTGTGTCTGTGTAGATGTGCTGGCCTGGCAAAGAGTCTTCAGAGGAGCTGATTCTCTTCCAGGAGAAAGTCAATGCCTTGTGGACTTAGGCTGACATGGGTGAGCATGAGTCTCTATTTGAGGATCTGAGCTTTTAAACAGAGGCACAATTTGTCAATTTTGGGTTCAGTTTACAAGCGTTCTCTTTTCTGAAGTCTAAATTTGTGTGAGCGGGGATGTACTAATGAAACATGACATTTTTGTCTATTAAACCTACCTTCTCCAGGGAAGGGTGGTAAAAGAGTTCATAAAACTTCTCATGGCATCTGGGGAAGCGGGTTGTTCTAGTCATAGGCGTTTGAAACGGGGAACTAAAATCATTGGTGCAGACAAAGGCTGGAGTAATTTAAAGCACCATGAGCCAAAGCCCGAGGACCAGTGGGCTCCTCCTCCCCCAACCCTGCACTTGCTAGTTTCTTGACCAGCTTATGAATGTAGGACATTTTCATGGTGGCAATGTCCACATCTTAATTTCCATGCCAACACCAACTTCATTCAGTTTTATCTCAAAAAACCCAAAAGAAAAATCTATTTTTTAAAAAGCATCTGAGAGTGTGGATTTAATTCAAATCAAATCTAATTGGTTTTCATGGCATAGAAAAATCGGCAGAATTAGTATTAATGTTTTTTGCTGTTAAGTTCCAAATTGGTTGTTATTGAGCTCTTTCGAGGCCGGGAAGAAGGCTAGTCTAGGGAAAGAGACGAAGTCTGGAGAAAGCTGTTTTTCAAAGCAAGCTTGAAGACAGGAATCATGAAAGAGGAAACTAATTGATAAAAAGCCTCATTAGAAGTGGGATCGCTCTCAGAGGGCGGAGAGCTGAGAGCGCTCGGGATGAAAAGTGGTTTTGACAAAGGGAATTGTCACAGGCAGTCTCCTTCTGACTGGAAGGAGTTGAGAAAATACCCCAAAATGTCAGAGGCTGGGGTGGTTCATCCCTCCATCCCTCCTATCTTTCCCCTTCCTCCTCCTTCCTTTCTTTCTTATTGTCTGTCTGTCTGTCTGTCTGTCTGTCTGTCTATCTGTCTGTCTGTGCTGGAACACACACCTGGCTGGTGCTCCAATACCAAGCTGTATGTCTCCCTTATCTGCTTCATGTCTCGCCTCCCTCTTTCTTTCCTTTTATTCTGAAGAGGTCTTATGAAGCCCCAGCTGACCCTAAATTCCTCATCCTCCTGGGTCTACCTTCCGAGTTCTCTAATTGAAGCCTGTCTGTCTTTCTATGCTGGGGATTGAACCCAAGGCCTTTCTTATACTTGTCAATTGCTCTATCACTGAGCTATATCACAGCCCTTGCCTGCTTCATTTCCTGTCTGATTGGTCTAAGTCTTTTTTGTCTCTCTACCTCTGAGTTAGTAGAGTTTGCTTTTCTTGTTAGTCATAGTTTTTCACGATTCCTTTCCTGTCCTGGCTTCTCAGTGTGATGGGCTGACTCTCCTGGCAGTCAGCAGCCATAATGAGGCTGTTGTGGTGTTGCTCACCATTAGGAAGATAGCCAAAGGCTTTGAAGTGGATTGGAGAAAGTTTCCAGCAGAGGGTAGAGTGGTGGCTAGGCAGCAGATGGATGCATTTCCCTTGAGTGGTAGGCATGGTAACTCTCAGTGCAAAATTTAATGCAATAGATGAGTTTGAGGATCCTGGCACACACCTATCACCTCACCATTTGGAAGCTGGAGTCATAAGGCTCAGCATTTCATGATCATCCTCAGCTATAAAGCAAGTTTGAGAGTTTGCAGGCAGCCTGGATAAGATGAAACTGTGTCTCAGACAACAAACAACCCAGGATGAAAACATTTGTGACTCAGGTGACAATGCATTGTCTTAGTTAGCTTGTGCTATCAACCCAGAGTCATTTGAGGAAGTCTTAGTGGAGGAACTGCCCAGATTTGATTGGCCTGTAGTCATGTCTGTGAGAGACTGCCTTAATTGAGATCATTGGGGGACAGCCCAGCCAACTGTGGACAGAACTATATCTAGACAGGTGTCCTTGGGAGTATGAGAAACCTAGTTGAACAGAAGCCTACGAGCATGCCAGCAAAGAGTTCCTCCTTGGTTTCAGCTTCAAGACCCTGCTTGCATTTCTGCCTTGGTTTCCCTAAGTGATGAGCCATTTCCTGGAAATGCTAAAATAAACACTCTCCTTGCCCAAGTTGCCTTTGATCATTCTTTTAAAAACAAAGTCACAGAAACAGTAAGCAAACTAAACCAAACCTTTCCCTGTGGATTAGAGTATGGTAATGCTCATACAGTATAGTGACCTGGGGCTTTAGTATGGGCCAGCACTGTGTGCGGCGGCCCCTGTTGGTGTATATCACTGCTGGTGTATATAGCTAGCTGTTAGGTGTAATTGCCAGAGTTGCCTCTATGATTTAAGTGTGTCCTAAGGCTACTCATTATTAAGGGACAAACAATAACAGATTAGAGTTGGGGAGATGGCTCGGATGGTGACAAGTGCTTGCTGTAGAAGCATGGGGACCTGAGTTCAGTCCCCAGAACCCATGGGGGGGGGAAATAAACAAACAAGGAAGGCAGGTGTAGTAGTGAGCAATTATAACAGCAATGCTGAGGAGACTGGGACAGGGCACCCCTGGGGCTCACTGGCCGTCCACCTTAGCTTACTTAGTGAGCTGCAGAAGAGTGGGAGACCCTGTCTCAGAAAACAGGGTAGGTAGATAGATTCTAAGGAATGACACCGGGGCCTCCACATATATGTGTCTCCATGAACATACATAGATAAATACAGAACACACACACACACACACACACACACACACACACACACACACACACACGAGAGAGAGAGAGAGAGAGAGAGAGAGAGAGAGAGAGAGAGAGACACA
>PVIH01030103.1:0-12628 GCA_004025045.1 Sigmodon hispidus
TCCAAAGCCAGCCTTTTTTGTTACCAAACCAGGACCTCCTTTATATATATAAATACATAATCATTAGATATAGATGTACAGTTGTGAGAATAGAGAAATTACCCTTAGTGCCTGTCAGTGTCAGGTGTCCTTGTAATCCTCTGTAGTCCTTTTAACATTTCAAAAGTCTGAGCATTCAGCATCCTTTTAGCTTTGTGAAGAGGGTAGTATCCATTCTTCTGTAAAAACAAAATTAAGACCCTGCCCCACCTTAGTTAAGTGAATGTTCCTTACCACATATCCAATTGTCTTATTGGCAGACGAGCCATTACTCCTCCTCAGGAGGGTTCTCCTTTTCGATCTGGTTCTTTATCAATCTCGTTGGTACCCATATTTTCTCTTTTCCTGTGGAAACAAAAGCAAAACCCCTACCCCAATGAAGCACATGCCCTGGCTTTCATTCTGAAGTTAGTATATCCTTAAAATAAACAGGTCGATTCAACTCAGAAGTTCTTTTTATTACCCAGTATTTCTCTGTGGCTGAAGTTACTTTCAAATCAGCATTAAGAAAGTTTAATGTCAACAAGGCACTATGTAATCTCTCTCTAGGTTTTTTTCATACCACCTTTCTATTTATGAAGCATCTCTTTCAAGGTGAGATGGGATCTTCCAACAACCACTTGTCCAGTGGGGTTGTGTGGTGTCCCAGTAACGTGTTTTATCTCATAATATCCAAAAATCTGCTTCATTTTCTGGGAAACATATACTGGAGCATTGTAAGTCTTAATTTGATCAGGAATTCCCAATATGGCCATGGCTTCCAGAAGATGAGTGAGTACTGCATTAGCATTCTCAGAACTCAGGGCAGTAGCCCACTGCATTCCAGAGTAGGTGTCAATGGTGTGATGAACATATTTCAACTTACCAAATTCCAGGAAGTGAAACACGTCCATCTGCCAAATCTCATTGTTCCTAGTACCCTTAGGATTACTCCCAGCAGGCAAATATAGTTGATTGTAAAGGGAACACTTGTCACACTTCTGCAAAATTTCCTTGACTTGATGCGAAGTGATGGGAAAACTCTTCCTTAATCCCTTGCTATTGACATGATGCTTATTGTGAAATTCTGAGGCTTCTACCACATTCCCTATCAATAACAGATCAATCTCATCATTACCTCGTGCTAAAGGGCCAGGAAGGCCCGAATGAGCCCTGATATGTATTATATACATAGGATGTGTTCTATTTCTGATGATTACCTGTAGCTGTACAAGCAAGAAGGTTAATTCTGTATAATTAGGAATGAAGTCAGCAGTTTCAATATGAAATACAACTTCTTCTGCATAATGAGAGTCAGTTATCAGGTTAAGGGGTCCAGGAAAATCCAATAACACCATAATAATGGCATACAGTTCTGCCTTCTGAACAGAATAATAAGGACTCTGTATCACCTTATTGAAGTTTTCTGATTTATAACCAGACTTTCCTATTTTATTTGCATCAGTAAAAAATGTAGGGGCTCCAGAAATAGGTTTATCCTGTACCACACAGGGGAAAATCCAATTAGTCTTCTTTATAAATTGAATCCTTTTGCTTCGGGGATATTTATTATTAATCTCCCCCAGAAACCCACTACAGGCCTTTTGCCAAGGTTCATTGTCTTCCCATAATTGATCAATTTCCTCATTAGTCAAAGGTACAACAATTTCTGCCGGATCCTTTCCAGTCAATTGTTGAAGCCTGAATTTTCCTTTGAAAATCAAATCTGAAATCTTTTCAATGTATGTTTTTAGTTTTTTACTTGGTCTATGTGGCAGAAATGTCCATTCTAATATAATATTTTCCCTTTGCATTATGACTCCTGTAGGGGAATATCCAGAAGGCAAAATAACCAGGATGCAATCAAGGTCTGGGGACTATACAGTTAACATGTGCTTCTTGTAATCTCTTTTCCACCAATGCTAATTCTTTCTCAGCTTCATCAGAGAGTTCCCTGGGACTATTCAGGTCCTTATTTCCATCTAAAATTTTGAACAAATGAACCAGTTCATAGTTTTTAATACCAATAACCAGACGTATGTGGGCTATATCCCCCAATAGCTTCTGGAAATCATTAAGTGTCTTTAATCTGTCCCTCTTAAGTTGTACCTACTGAGGTCGAATTGTTTGCAAGCCTATTTTATATCCCAAATAATTAATAGAATCCCCTCTTTGTATCTTTTCAGGGGCAATGTGAAGTCCCCAATCAGGCAACACCTCCTTCAATTCCTCAAACAGTCTTTCTAAGGTGTTTTCGTCTGGGCCCGCAAACAATATATTATCCATATAATGGTAAATGATAGATTGTGGGAATTGTTTGCATATCACTTCCAATGGCTGTCAGACAAAATATTGGCATAGAGTGGGGCTATTCAATATCCCTTGTGGAAGGACCCTCCATTGGTACCTATTTACCAGGCATGAATTATTAAAATTAGGTAGAGTGAAAGCAAACTTCTCCCTGTCTTGTTCCTGTAGAGGTATTATAAAAGAAACAGTCCTTCAGATCAATAACTATTGTAGGCCATCCTTTAGGTAGCAAAGAAGGTAAAGGTATACCAGATTGTAGGGTGCCCATGGGCTGAATCACCTTATTAATTGCTCTTAAATCCGTCACCATTCTCCATTTCCCAGACTTCTTCTTGACAACAAATACAGGGGAATTCCATGGGCTGGTCGATTCTTCAATATGTTGAGCTTGTAACTGTTCCTGCACCAATTCTTCTAGGGCTAGCAATTTCTCCTCTATCAAAGGCCATTGTTGGACCCAAATAGGTTTATCCGTCAACCATTTCAAAGGCAGGGCTGTTAGTGTCTTAGGGGTGCCTGCCGCTTTAAGACTGCATCTTTGTGCAACCTGAATGACCGACAGCTGTTTTACGTAGTCTCTTGCAGTATTACCTTCAAGGCCACGATTAGTTCTTTGGCTAGTATGTAGGCCTGGAGGAATCTTAATTTGAGTGTTCCATTGTCGTAGGAGATCACGACCCCATAAGTTCACTGCTATGTTGGCCATGTATGGCTTCAATCTCCCTCTCTGTCCTTCTGGTCCTATGCATTCTAGCCATCTCACACTCTGTTTTACCTGAGACAATGTCCCAATATGTAAAAATTGAACATCCACCTCCTTCAGAGGCCACCTGGGGTGCCAGGCCTGCTGAGTTATGATCGAAACATCAGCCCCTGTGTCGAGTAAGCCCTACATAAAAATATTGTCTATTCTTATTGTTAACTTTGGTCTTTGTTCATTTATGGAGGTCTGCCAAAATACGTGTTTTATTGGTTTGCTGGATACCACCAACTTCTCTTGTAAGGGCAATCTATTGTCTATGGTTACATGATCTACTGTTTCAGGCCTAGGATTTGTTACTCATCCTGAGGACACTGCTCTTCCACTGTGACTGGATATGACTGAATCCTTTTTGGCTTGGAGGTCTAATTCTTGGGGGCTTCCCGGGGGAAGCCCCGAGTTACGTTTCCCGATGGTCAAAGCTTTCCATCTTTGTCTCTTATAGATCTACATTCATTCATTCAATGTCTGCCTTTGTTACATCTCCTACATAGTCCAGGAGGTAGTAGCTTTCTGTTTAAGTCACTCCTGTGATTGGAAAAGTTTCCATGTATGCTTTGTCTACAATTTCTCTTTATATGGCTTGGCTTACCACAATTGAAGCAAATAATGCCTTGATTTCTCACCTTAGCATTAGCAATGGCTTGACCTACCCAATTCTCTTCATTATGGTGTAGATATTCAACATTAATTGCAAATTGAATCTATTCATCTAAGGGTGCACCCTGACCTTTAATGGCATGATCAATTTTTTACATGTCATATTAGCATTATCGAAGGCCAAAGAGAGTATCAATTGTTTCCTAACTTCTGAATCCGACACTGCTCTATTTACAGCCTGAGTCAACCTCTGTAAAAAGTCTGTATAAGGCTCTGTTGGACCTTGTTTAATCTGGGTATATGACTCAATACTCTGTCCTGGGTCCAAAACCTTCTTCTAAGCATTTAAGGCAGCAGTATGACACAGCAACAGAGCATGGTCATCATAAGTAGCCTGAACTGATAAATCAGCAAACTGGCCTTCCCCAAGGATTTGGTCCTTGGAGATGGTAACATTCCCAGTTTGATCTCAAGATTCCAAGGCTTTAGCCTCTTCTCTAAACCAATTCCTCCACTGGAAGTTTTGGCCATCATTCAACACTGCGTTCGCCAAATTCTTCCAGTCATCAGGAATTACTTGATTCTGTGCTGACCATGAGTTCAAGGATTGCCTCACAAAAGATGATTGTACACCATAGTTCACTATGGCTTCCTTTATTGATTTTAAATCCTTCATGGGTACAGGTTCATAATTGTATCCCACATTGTCAGAAGCCCTTCCACATGGTTGTGGTTTTTTGGCCTCTGCCACAACTGGGAATAGAGTTGGAGGGATGGGTGGTAGTCCCCTCATGGTAACCACTCTAGGTAAAGAACCTTCCCTGCAGTAGTACCATTTAAGAGGGGGCTCTGGGTTATCTTGAGCAGGTGTTGCCTCAAAATCCTTTTCTAAAATCTCCAAGCAAACCTCATGATCTTGTAACCTAGTGGTAATGGTCTTTTCCAGTGTTTTAAAGTCTTCTATAAATGATCTCTCCAACAAATTCATAGAGTGGAAAATCCACCCAGTCTCCACATCTACCCATTCTACTATCTTCTGTTCAAATTTCCTAGAGTTTCCATCCACTATCCTAAAATTTTCATCCATTTTTTAAAATTTTTCATCCAATTTTCTAAAATTATCATCAATATGAGCTCTAAATTCCTCTGTGATCAAAGTAGACTTCTCTTCTATGGAAACGATGAGTTTCTGGAGTGTCTTAATACGTTCATCCATGCCAGATATCTTAGCCTCATACTCTCTATGTTGAGATCCCTTAAAATAGGTAGGTATGAAGTATATTATCACACAAAAAAGCAAGAGGACTCCTGCATGGAGATAACCTCCAAATGTGTAATCCTGGAAATAATCCTCTATCAGCATTGTGAAAAAGTGAGTAAAATTCTGAACATTTATCTGGTAAGACATTGTGGAAAGGAAAAAAATATGTAGAAAAGAAAAGAAAGAAAAAAATATACTCAGATGTAATGAGAACTTACGGCCATCAGATGTTGCAGTCGTGATCAGCAGTGGCAGTAATGGTGCATGAAACAAGGTGACGATTTGGGTGGGAGGGTCTTTGTTAGATCTTTCAACAAATCCTACCAGGTGTGCTCCACTAGAATGGGTCAATCCGTCTCTCAGGAAGTCTGCCACGTGCAGATTCATTCCTGGTTGCATACAGGAGGCTCATGTGCAGCGGGTAACCAAAGCCATTCAGACTGGCTCGGCGGGTGAGGAACCCGGCGGGTTTGTGGAATTAGCCCCACGTTGGGCACCAATTATCGTGGTAAAAACTCGCCCTGAGATATGTTTTAAATGGGGTTTATTTTGTGAAAATCACTTACAAAACAGTGAAAGTTTTAAGAGAAAATGAAGGGATAAGGTTGCAGTGTACAGGAGTGTTTCTAAGGAAAACCCTTCATCCCCACACTATACGTCTGAACTCCCCCGCCACTGGCCCAAACTGCGTACCCCAGAAGCTGTGTCATCAGTCTGAAAACCTGCGCAACTGGTCGGGAACTCTTGCAATAGAATGTTGGCTTCCTGTCCTGGTCCTCTCCATTGGAGGTCTACTTCCGGAATCCTTTTCAGTTAACCATGCCCCGCTCGTCTCCAGTCCTCTGATGCGATCTTTCACATGTATAGTTCCTGATTTCCCGCTACAAGGATCTACTCCAGTCAGATTTGCTTTCCTCATCCCAACATCAAGACTGGATCAGGTGTTCATCTGGAGGGAATTAGTTCCAAGGTGTGGGTCCAAGGTGTTTCAGATCCCAAGCTCTTCAGTGGTTATGCTTTGTAGCTTGGGAATGTTTTTCTTTTTGTTTAAAGTCCACTAATGAGTGAGTACATCCCCTGGGTATCTTTCTGGGTTTGAGATACCTCGTTCAGGAGGAAATTCTCTGAATCCATCCATTTGCCTACAAATTTTAGGAAATCATTTTTTCTTACTGCTGAGTAGTACTCCATTATGTAGATATAGCACAGTTTGTTAGTCCACTCTTTAGTTGATGGGCATCTAGGTTTTTTCCAGGTTCTTGCTATTATGAATAATGTTGCTATGAACATGATGGAGCTAATGCCTTTGTAATGTGAATGTTCATCTTTAGGGTATATGCCTAGTAGTGATATTGCTGGATCATTGAGGAGATTGATTCCCAGTTTCCTGAGAAACTGCCATACTGCGTTCCTGAGTGGTTCAACAAGCTTACACTCCCACCAACAATGGAGAAGTATTCCCCTTGCTCTGCAACCTCTCCAGCATAGGCTGTCATCTGTGCCTTTTATGTTAGCCAATCTGACAGGTGTAAAGTGTTACCTAGATTCTTATTTATTCCTTTTTTGCTTGTAGTTGTAAACTTACTGTAAATTTTAGGATTTATTTTCTGCTTTTCCTCTTATATCTTCCTCATCACATTCAGAAATCATTTGTCTTTGCCACATCTATATAATTTCTCCATTTCATAAATATTAAATAAAAAGACTCATAGTCTGGGCATTTTGTTATTGATACTGCATTCATCTGCCATTATTACCTCGGAAGTATTTAGACTGTGTCTTCACCATCTGTAATTTAATTTTTTTTCTAGATAGGCTTCCATTATGTTACCATGATGTTTTGGATAAAATTGTCATCAACAGAGATGAATGATTTGGGGCCTTTTGACTCAGAAAGATATGTCATATAACCTGTATTTCCAATAAGTAGACATTTTAGAGAAGCGGATACAAAACCCCCAAAATACAGAGGGCTCATATATATCCTTTTCCTATTATACTGCAACATTCCCATTAAGATCTTGCATTACAGTGATATAGCAATGATATGTATTGAACCCAATGTGGATACCTGATTTCCAAAATCAGCTTTTTTCTTAGACTTCCTGACTCAAGTCAATCCTTAATCTCTAATTCCTAGTACACTTGCATACCTTGTCATTTTGAGAATTTACTCAATTATGCTAATTTCTTATTTACATTACTACCACTAATGCATATTATAATGACTATTTCAGTCTTAATAGTTTTCAATGTTCAGATATTGTCATCAGTTCATTCATTAAAACCAACATTAGTAGACTCTATATTCTTTCTATTTTGAATTAGCTTTTGGTTTTTAATTTAATTTTTTATTATTGTTTTCTCTTTGTGGAATGTATTGTCTTTTAGTATGTGGGAAATTTAATGCCCCTTTACTAATTCTGTTTTTGTTCCTGATTACAGTTTGCATTGGTAATAAAATCATAGGTATAGAGCATTTCATTTAATATTTTTTGTTGATTTTTGTTCTAATATTGTTGCTGCAGATATTATTTGAAACTTATAGAAAACTTATAGGCAGTGTCAAGCTAGGCTCCCTCTAGAGACATGTGTCTCAAGCTGGACAAAAACTTCTTTGCCAGCTTTACCCCAGCATATCTTGCTGACAGGACAAATTTTATGTCAAAGGTTTTGTGACAAAGCATGCTGGGGTGTTAAAAGAAATGATTTCTAATGATATTCTGCTATACTTATAGATAGGAGCCTGGCATAATCACTATCAGAGAGGCTCCATGCAGCAACTGAAGAAAACAGACGCAGAAGACCCACAACATAAGGTGGAAGGTTTGACTTCTGAAAAAGGGAATAAAAGATTGTTACTAAGACTCATAGGAACTCACAGAGACCTCAATGACAGTGAGGAAGTCCATATGGATCTGACCTAGGCCATCTGCATATATATAACATATACACATATATGTTAGAGTTGAGTACCTTGATATTTTTGAAGGACTCCAAACAATGAGCATGGCAGTCTCAAACTTTTTTTTTTCTAAAGTATTTTAATTTAATTTTCATTTTCATTTTACATCCCAACCACAGTTCCCCTACTCACCTCTCCTCCTGCTCCCACAACCAAACCCCCACTTCCCCATTTACTCCTCAGAAAGGGTAAGGCTTCCCACAGGGAGTCATAAGGTCT
Organism: Sigmodon hispidus; assembly: GCA_004025045.1. Classification (NCBI taxonomy): domain Eukaryota; kingdom Metazoa; phylum Chordata; class Mammalia; order Rodentia; family Cricetidae; genus Sigmodon; species Sigmodon hispidus. The sequence goes on from PVIH01030103.1 coordinate 8,134, forward strand.
AGCACATCAAGGTGAGACAGGACCAAGCTACCCAGACCCTCCATGCTGAGAAAGGAATCCCATCATAGAGAGTAGGTTCCATAAAGTCAGTTCACATACCAGGGATAAATCCTGGATACTCTGCCAAGAGTATCTAAACAGACAAAGCCACATAGATATCTTCCACATTCAGAGGGACCAGTTTGGGCCACTGCAAGTTTTCTAGCTGTTCATTTAGTGTCACTGTGCTCAAACTATCTTGGGTCAGCTGTCTATATGGTTTTCCCATCATGATTTTGACACCTCCATTCATACAATTCCCCCTTCTTCTTTTTGACTGGTCTCTCGGTGCTTGACCCCAAGCATAGCTATGGATTTCTGCATCTGCTTCCATCAGTCACTGGATAAAGTATATACGATGATAATTAGGGCAGTCATCTGAATAAAGAAAGGGAAAGGTGATTTCAGTTACCCTTTCTACTACTGCTAAGAGTCTTATCTGATCTTTAAAAGTTTTGGGAACCGTTTCCACCCAATGAGCTGCCTGATACAGACTTTATTTGAGGGGAGGTGCCTCATCTTATTGAAAGTTGGTGATAGTGTTTGGGTGATATCCACCGGGGATGGTGCCCTTTTGAGGGAAAATATAGAAGTAGATATGTAGTGAGGGATGGGGAGGGACCAGGATGATGAAAAACGGTGGTCAGGTTGTAATATATAAGAGAATTAAGGAAAAAGTAGACAAATAAAAATGAATTAATGGGGAAGATGATGGCAGAGACTTATGTTCAATGGTATGGTTGACATAGTAGTCAATAAAATCAGCCAAGGAAAAAAAAGGCATTCAAGTTAGAAACATGGAAATAAAACATTCTTTAAAGATGAAATGATATTTAAAAAACCCAAAATCAAAGACTATGTACTTATAAGTGTTTACAAATGCTAGCAAATGATGACCATGTTCAATTAAAATATAAATTCAATTGAAATAACATGATAAATGCTAGCAACATACAGCTATGCTTTCAGTTAACACAACAATACCAAATATGATACCAAAAAATAAGAATTTTTGTAGGTTAAAAGTGAGAAAAATTTACAAGGTTTAAAACAAAAACATGGATAGTGATACATATATGGATAAAGTGTCAATTCTTCTAAAACGTTATCTTTAAGAAAATCTAAGCACACTCATTTTAGATGATAACAAATTTCAAGTTCCTCTGAAGATAAAATGGTCATAAAATAGCTAGGATACTATTGAAAAGAGTATTCTCAAAATTCACTACCTAATATTTTACACAAAGCTAGTTTTCAAAATTGTTATATTGAAATGAAGATAAACACACAGATCAAGGCAGCAGCATGAATTGTTCAGCAATATTATTTTTTATTACAATATATTTTAATAAAGACCCATTTTTTTTAATCCATATATACCCTTGTTCAAACTCTATTCCCTCTACGGCCCCTCCCAGTCACTCTCTCTTCTTCCCATCTCCTTATCTCCTCCCCAGCAAGGGCAGGAGGTTCCAAGGTCCCAAGGTCCCAAGGTGGCTTAGTTCAACATCCACTCCAGGAAAATGTGCTTTCCTCATCCCAACATCAAGACTGAGTCAGGTGTTCCTCTGAAAGGAATGGGCTCCAAGTTGCCAGTCCAAGTGCTTCAGATCCCAAGCTGTTCAATGGTTGTGGTATGCATCTTGGGAATGCTGTGCTTTATGTTTAAAGTCCACTAAAGAATGAGTACATCCTCTGCTTATCTTTCCGGGTTTGTGACACCTCACTAAGGAGGATATTCCCAAATATATCCATTTGCATGCAAATTTTAGGATATCATTTTTTTCTTACTGCTAGTAGTACTCCGTTGTGTAGATGTACCACAGTTTGTTAATACATTTTTCAGTTGAGGGGCATCTAGTTTGTTTTTAGCTTCTTGCTATTACAAATAATGCCGCTATGAACATGGTTGAGCTAATGCTTTTGGAATGTGAATATGCATCTCTTTAGGGTAAATGCCCAGTAGTGGTATTGCTGGATCCTTGGGGAGACTGATTCTCAGTTTTGTGAGAAACTGCCATACTGCATTCCAGAGTGGCATAACAAGTTTACACTCCCACGAGCAATGGAGAAGTCTTCTCCTTGCTCTGCAACCTCTCCAGCATTGGCCATCATCTGTGTATTTTATTTTAGCCAATCTGACAGTTGTTTTGATTTGCAGTTCTCTGATGGTTAAAGAAGTTGAGTGCTTTTTCATGTGCCTTTTAGTCATTTGTAATTCTTCTGCTGAGAATTCCATTATTAGTTCTGAACCATGGTTTTTGATTGGGTTATTCAAGGTTTGGGGCTCTAGTGTCTTATGTTCTCTATATACTTGAGAGAGCAATCTTCTGACACTTGTAGGATTTGTGAAAATCTTTTCCCATTATGTAGGCTGTTGTTTTGACTTCCTGACTGTGTCTTTGGCTTCACAGAAGCTTCTCAGTTTCAGGAGGTTCCATTTATTGATTGTTGTTCTTAGAGTCTGTGCTACTGGTGTTATATTTAGGAAATTGTCACCTGTGCAATTCCTATGGAGGGTATTTCCCACTTTCTTTTCAATCAAGTTCAGTCTAGTTGGGTTTATGTTGACATCTTTGAACTGCTTGGATTTTTCTTTTGTGCAGGAAAATAGGTTTGGATCTGTTTCCATTTTTCTAAACACTACTCTCCAGCTATTACAGCACCATTTGTTAAAGATACTTTTATCCTTTGAATATTTTGGCCTCTTTGTCAAAGATCAGGTATTCATTGGTTTTTGGGTTAATGTCAGGATCTTCAATCGATTCCGTTATTCTACAAGTCTGTTTTTATGACAGCATCTGGCTCTTTTTATTACTGTAGCTCTATAGTATAACTGGAAGTAAGGGATGGTGATGCTTCTTGAGATTCTTTTGTTCAGCAAAATTGTTTGGAGATCCTGGCTTTCCTGTTATTCCAAATGAAGTTGAGTATTGTTCTTTCAAAGTCTGTAAAATATTGTGTTGGGATTTTGATGGGCAGTGCATTGAATCTGTAGGTTGCTTTTGGTAGAATTGCCATTTTTACTATGTTGATCCTATCTATCCAGCAACATAGGAGAGCTTTCCATTTTCTGATATCCTCCTCAATTTCTTACTTGAGTGATTTAAAGTTTTTGTCAAATAGACCTGTTACTTTTTTTGCTATCATTACTAATGTATTTAATGTTATTTGAAGTTATTATAAAGGATGATGGTTCCCTCATTTCTTTTTTTATCCCTTTTGTCTTTAGTGTATGGGAGGGCTACTGATTTCTTCGAGTTAATTTTGTATCTTGTTACATTGCTAAAGGTGTTTATCAATTATAGAAATTCCCTGGTAGAATTCTGGGGATTATTAACATATACAATCATATCATCTGCAAAAAGAAATAGTTTCACTTCTTTTCTAATTTGTATCTTCTTAATCTCCTTTTGTTCTTTTACTGCTTTAGCTAAACCTTTGAGAACTATATTGAATAGATAAAGGGAGAGAGAGGACAGCCTTGTCTAGTTCCTGATTTTACTGGGATTGCTTTGAGTATTTCTCCATTTAGTTTGATATTGGCTGTAGGCTTTTTATAAATCTCATTTTTTATATTTAGATATTTTCCCTCTATTTCTGATCACCCTAGGACTTTTATCATAAAAGAGTGTTGGGTTTTGTCAAAGGCTTTTGCAGATTCTTTTTTTTTTTGTTAATGAGAAGACAAGTATCTACTCTCTGATAGAGGTTCACTAACCTATTGAGTAGATATGGGTATGATACAGGTGAAATTTTATTTTATTTTTTCCTTCTTTATTTATTTTGTAATTATCAAAAAAACAGTAAGATGAAATTAAAATGCTGATAAGTTAAGAATAACTATGAAGAAGATAAAAATCATAAGTATAACATATCAAGGGTGATGATGCAAATAAGATTACTACACATATATTTGCTTGGTGTTCAGCTTTCCCTCTGAATTTTTTTTCCATCCCTGTATATCCTTATTGAAAGTCTCTTCCCCCTCCCACCACATCAGGTCATTTTTCTTCTCTGCAACTCCCCATCCCCTTCCTGGGCAGGGAGCAGACAGTCCTATGGTCACACTGGCCCAATAATGCTTGGATCAGTCTTCACTCTCAGCCAAATCCAGTTTTGTCCCCCCTCCCTCAAGAGTGAGTCAGGTGTTCCTATAGATGGACTGGGGTTTGAAGGGTCAGTCCAGGGTGTTTCTGATCCCAAGCTGTTCAGTGGTTGTGGTTTGCTGCTTGGGCATGTTTGGCTTTTTTTCCCATTTGTTTGTTTAGAGACCACTAGTGAGTGAGTACATCCCCTGCTTATCTCTCTGAGTTTGTGATACTTCGCTCAGGAGGATATTCTCCAAATCCATCCATTTGCCTGTGAATTTTAGGATATCATTTTTTCTTACTGCTGAGTAGTATTCCATTGTGTAGATGTACCACAGTTTGTTAATCCATTCTTCAGTTGAGGG
>PVIH01030104.1:0-12626 GCA_004025045.1 Sigmodon hispidus
CAATAAGGATATACAGGGATGGAAAAAAAAATTCAGAGGGAAAGCTGAACACAAAGAAAATATATGTGTAGCAATCTTATTTGCATTTCCACCCTTGATAAGCCATGCTTATGATTCTTATCCTCTGTATAGTTATTGTTAACTCTTCCGCATTTTAAATTCTTTTTACTGTTTTTTTTTGATAAATACAAAATAAAGATGAAAAAAAAGAAACATTTTTCCCCTCAATTTAACAAATCAAATCAAATCAAATTTCTTTAGGAGAAACTGACTTAGGAACTCTGATCCACATTTGGGATGGAAATAAAAATCCTTTATTACTGAATACTGTCTACTCTTTCATGACACATGTCTCTGTCTCTGTTCCTGGCTATGAAGCAAAACTAATATTTTCTTCTCTCTACAACCAGAGAGCCACAGACTTTATATGAATCTCTCTAATAATGACTTCTGTTGTCCTGGAAACAGTATATACACAAGGACAGCACTTTAGGCTTGGGAGCAGTCAGTTTGTTTGGATGCTACCCCAGACAGCAGTCACTGCCTACAACTTAGGTTACATATATCAATCACAATAACAGTTCTTGAGTTGGAGGCACCTAGGCTATATATTCCTTAGGTGACGCAGTGACAATTTCATTCTTAAATCTCCATCTGAGTATCATTTGCATTGTGTCAGTACTTAAAAAGTCTAAGCTTTTTTAATTGTTAAACAATCTTTTAAAAATAATTTTTACTGATTGACAGTTTCATATATTTATAAAATAAATTTTAGCCATTTTACCCCTTTCTCTCCCACAAAACTCCTCTTTCTAACAAATCCCCACATTGTTTACATGTCTCCTCTTGTATGTGAGCCACTGACTTTGCCTGAGTGTGGCTAGGAGGTTACTTGCTGGAGACAAGACAACTTACTAGTAGTGTGATATCACTGAGGAAAACAACAAGGTTCCCTGAACACTTGTCATGTTAAAAATATTTCCCCGTGAGTTCTTTGGCATGAAAATTCAACCATATAGTATCCAGTTATTCAACAGGCCTGGAAATAATCTAGCTCAGTGGTTCTTTAGCTTAGTAAGCATTACAATTGCCTGAATCATATGTTAAAATACCAAGTATTTTAGTCCATACCCTGGTTTCCAACCCTCAAGCCTTGAGTGAGATCTGAGACTTTGCATTTCTTGTGTAGACCTGGAGGCTGCTGTTGCTGCTGATGATGACTATCATGATCCAAGAAGCACATGTGGGAAACCCTGACCTAGATGCAGATGGTTCTGATAGACATAAACATAAGCAAGAGCTGTTCTTTCCAAACTCAGGTTGACTTCTTTCTTCTTGAAATCTGTTCAGTTTTTTTTTTTTTTTGTGGAAATATGATCATATCTATCCCTTTCTCCATCCCAATTTTCCATATGTGCTCCAAAATGCTTCCTCACAACTTCATGTCTGTTTCTGGTTTTGTTTTTGTAACCCGCTTAGTCCAGTTAGAGCCACTCATACATTGCGGAGTGTGTGGTCATCCACTACAGCATGAGAAGTCTACCAGTGGCCATATCCTCAATAAAGAATAGTTCTCGCACCTTGAGCAGCTATTCACTGCCATTAGCTCCTTGGTATCAGGAGAGCCTGGGGATCATTGCCATCTATTCCAGGATTTTAGCTGGCTTGATCATGTGCCATTATTGTGCAAGAACCACAACTGCTGAGTTCTTGAGCGGTAGCTGGATCACATCCACAGCACAGCTCCAGCTCCACCTTCTCTTCTGGAATGCTCTCTGAGCCTGGGTGATGGGCACTCATCACCTGAAACTCTGTTCAAACCACTTATTGAAGTTATTTTTTCAATATACTAAGCCTAAACATATGGCTTGGGTTCAAAATCTCTCAGAAAGATGATGCTTCTGTATCTAAATGATTGAATTGCAAGTGTAAAGGGCTACATCTGAAATGCAGGCATTGTCCATGGAGATCATTTCAGCTGGGAAAACGCTGGAAAGATGAGCTCTAGTCCCCAAAACTCAGTCAGTGTAAAAACCAGTTCCCATTTAGTCGTTTGGTACTTCTTTTTCTTCTCATAATACATTGTAGACTAAAACACACATCTCTAAGTAACTATAAGGAAATAATGTTAGCGTAATATCAAATACACCTAAAATTTATATTTAAGGTCAGGTTAACCTTAAAATCCAATAATTTCTTCTAAATTTTTTGGTGATACTTGGGACTAGGATTTGAAACACTTGCAAGACTCTGAACTTAGGACTTGTAATGCTGTGACTTTTACTAGACTGGGTAACAAAGTTTTTGAATCATGAACCTCTAAAATATTTACACAACACAAAATTGTGCTGAAGTTACTGATGTCACCAAATAAGGCTTTAACAAGGAAATAAGTCATTCTAAAATGATATTTAGAACACAGTCTTCATAGCACATGACCAAGGTCTTCTATTAACAAAACACAATCCCAACATTCTTGAGGTTCTGTCCAGGAAAGTGCTATCACCCATAACACAAAGAGATGTCCCTCCTGACTTCAGATGACCTAACGCCAGGGATTCTCTTGATGTCTCCTGTAGTTTTTAGTTATCCATTACTATCACAAAATACCTGAAATCAGGCTGATGGGTTGACTCAGCAGGAAATGGTGCTTGTGGTGAAAGTCGGGCCATTTGAATTTGATACCCAGAATGCACATGAAGGAGGAAAGAAAAAATCAACTCCACAAGGTTGCCCTTGACTTTCACACATACACTGTGGCATGGGCCCCCACACACACACACAGAGAAAGAGAGAAAGAGAGAGAGAGACATGTAAACATTTTAAAGTACTGTGGACAATGTTTGTAAGAATGGAGGATTTATTTTGAGTCTTGGTTTTCAATTTCTCAGTCAGTAGCCTGCTGCCCATGGTCCGTGGGCCTGTGGAAAGACCATACATTTCGGCAGGATATCATGGTAGAGAGACCTGCTTGTCTCATAGCCACCACGAAGCAAAAGACAAAAGGGGAGAACCAAGTGTCAACATCCCCTTCAAGAGCAAGCAGTCAGTCACCTAACTTCCTCAAAAACTCTGCCTCCTAATGGTTCCAGCCACTCACAGTGTCACCATCTGTCTAAAGGCTGAATCTTCAATAGACAGGCCTTTGGGAAACATTCATGATCCAAACTACAGCAAAGGTCAGTAGAAAGACTTCCCGTGGCAACTGTGTAGAGGCAGCTTGTATAACGGCAACTTGTTTCTCCAGGATGAACTTGCACAGCTTCTAGCTGTGTGTATTGTTTACTCTTTTCATTTTGGGGACAAAATACAATACTTAAGGGAGGAGAGGTTTATTTTGCCTCAAAATTTAAGGAGCGACTGGCCATCATGGTAAGGAAGACATAGTGATAGGCAATTCCAGAACAGTGGGATTATGAGGCAGCTGCTTGCTCACATCTCAGTAACCCTCAAAGCAAAGTCAGAACAGTAAAAGGAGCCCAAATATAAGCACCAAGGCCCACCGCCCAACCCCCCCCCATCATAGTGCCTGCCTCCAGAAGGCCTCCCTATAAAGATACCTTGACCTCCTAAATGTCAACAACTAGGCACCAAAGATGAGCCTATGGACACATTTAATATCCAAACCACTAAGTTAAAATATTTCTGGGGGCTGGAGAGATGCCTAGGTGGTTAAAAGCACTGACTGCTCTTCCAGAGGACCTGGGTTTAATTTATTGCACTCACATGGTCCCTCACAACCATCTGTAACCCCATTGCAAAGAATCCAAACCTCTTCTGGCCTCCACAGGCTCAGGTGGTATACAGACATATGTGCAGGCAAAACAGTCATACACGCAAAATAAAAACGAATAAATTCTCAGAGAAAAAGAAGGAAAATATTTCTGACCACATCTTCTATGAGGTATTACTTAATAATCATGTCAGATAAGCACATTCCCAAAGCAGCTGTAACTAAGGACAAAAACCTTAAAGATGTAAAACAGACCCACAAACTTCATTGACAACAAAGTGATCCAAGAATGTAATTCAAGTGCTGTTAAATATGCCGTATTTCCTGTGTCTTAGGTGACCCCTGTTACACGCAAGCCTTCAGTCTTGCTAATCAGCGCTTGATTTTTTTTTCCTTTCTCATGTATACAATATACTTTATACCAATATTGCAGGATTTGTCATACTTTTATTTTATGAACAAATCAGTCTTCCATCTAATATAAGTCATACAATACTTCATCAGTATTTGCTTCCCATGAACTTGCCCAGTGCCTACAGCAGACATCCCATAAACACTTAACAAGTGATTTAAAATGCCTAGGCTCTTGGTTACTTCTCAGGCTAAGGAAGTTTCTTAGAATGTTTGCAGTTATGTTGGAAATACCATTTCATGTGCATCCATTTTAAGTTCACAAATATTCTAGTTTTACAGTGTCAAGTACACTGTGAATTTATGAAGTTTGGCCAAATTTGTGATTGTCAGTATGTAAATATCCCTCCTTAGCAGGGGCTCTGGCTCTGAGTTGAAGTACACACACTCCACAGTACTGTCCTCCAACTTATAAAATATCTCCATCTACACTCATGAAAATCTGTGTGTGCATCTTTCTTTTTCTCTACCAGAAGCTTTTAGATGCAAGTGACATCTCATAGTCCAGTCACAGTATCCAAATCCTACAGGACACCTGCTCTTCTACCAGAAAAAAAAATAAAAATATGCTTGCCTAACTACCAACTCCAGTTCTTCCTATGTCTAAGTTTTTTCCTGGATAAAACTAAGACATCTTTCAAATCTCCAGACTTATTAACCTTTAGTATGTTTGTCCAAGTACTTACCAAATTGTTAATGTTCCCTTGGCCATTCAATAAATTCTTGATGAGTAACTACAGAATATCCTGTTGACAGTGGGGGAGTGGGGGTAGGAGACAGCTTTCAGTGGTCCTTAAAGTACATCTATGAAGTGGTCAGAGCATCCAGAGAAGTGGCTCAATAATTCAGTGCAGAAAAAACTCTTTAATCCTTTGTGCTCTGAATTGAATCTGTCTTTAAAGAACTGAACTCTTAGAACTACCTAAAAGTTGGAATGGGATTTGAGTGTAAGCAGCAGTGGCATGCCAGTCCTGGGAAGCAGTGTACTGCCTTGTGGCTCTAAGCACACAGACAGGGGTCTGTTCTGTACCAGTGCTTCTGGAATACAGTGGAGGAAACATCTGAAAAAGAGCCAGTCTTGGCAGAAACCTGTTGGCACTTTCACATGTTCCAAAGATGACAGGGTTGGGAGCACTCAAGTCCTTGACTCTGAGTGGGACATAATTCAGAACAACATGTCTCCCTCTGCTTCCAGCAGTACGTGCAGCCCTGAGAGGACAGGACCCACCTGAGCAGCAAAAACATGAAAGCACATGCTTTCCATCAGTAATAATTCTTTCAACAATAACCTGAGATTTTTATGATATTCTTGAAGAGCTCTATCCCATAAACGATGCTTGAGAAGGGCTAATAAAGGATGCTTTATGTAAGACAGACTTCATCCATGTAACTTCCTAATTGTCATTTGTCTCAGTTATTTTTGTGCTAATTGGGGTATTGTCTATCCCTACAAGAGTTCACAGGGAGAGAGACAGGAAGAGGGAGGGAGAGAAAAAGAGATAAACAGAGGAAGTGTTGCCAGACTGCTCTCTTCAACTTTCTAATTTTCTTTAAAAGAACAAAAACATCCAACAACAAAGCCTCAATATCAGTTTTGTGTAGTTTTGAAGTTCACACTAGCTGTGCTGTTAACAAGTACCAATGGTAAGCAACACTGAGGAATGAGGTACCCTGCGGGAGTGAGCCCCTTAGGTAGAGTATGTTCCCAATGCAGCAAATCTAGATTGTTTTCAGGATCTTTGCAAAGCCTTACCATGCTAAATAGATAACAAGTAAAGGGTGTTGTATTGAATAATCAGATCCTTCTTATTCTGAAAACAGTGTTCCCAGTCAAGGAATGCTCCCCTGGGAAATTATTTCTCTCTTTGAAATCCCAATGCTTTATACAAACTTTATTTATCAGGAACCCAGATCTATTAGTGAATAAGTATTAACATACCATACTCTTCATTAACACAGGTAAGGGTGGATATATCATTATTCCCCATTAGTAATGAAGACATAGAGGTTCAAAGAGATAAATTATCTTCCCTAGCATAAAGGTCTATGAAGAAACTAGGATTTGAATTCACATCCTTTTTGATTCTTGGGACCTTTCTTTACCCTGTGTTGTTCTGGTTGACGATAAGGTTGAGGGCACTGCAGGGATGGTTCAGTGGTTAAGAGCACTGGCTGCTCTTCCAGAGGACCCTGATTTCAGTTCCCAGCACCCATAAGGCAGCTCTCAATCATCTGTAATTCTAGTACCAAGGGATCTAATGTCCCCCTAATGTCCCCTGGGTACCAGGCATGCATGTGGCCCGTACACATACATGCAGGCAAAAACCTCCATACACATAAAATAAAAATAAAGGAAGAAATTTTAAAAAGATTTGTAAAGTTTTTTAAAGCAAATAGGTGTGCAATATGAAATGCTCTGACAGTAAGACCATAACTCAGATAACGACAACTGTACTCATTTCTTGAGACAAATCAACAGTTTCTAGGCTTCTTGCTGTTGTTTTTATTTCCTCTGTATGTTCTCTTCACAAACAGTAGCTATATTCAGTCCCTATACCTAATGGGAAAAGCTAGACCTGACAGGTCTCTGCCTGAGGGCAACTTCCAACATGTCTAGTGACTAATTTTTAATTCAAATTCTGCACTAGCATTTTCAGCATGAGAATAAATATTTATGTCTTAGCACTGCCATTTTATCTAGTAATATTGGAATTGAGCTCAGCCACAAAATTCCTGCTGTCATGAACAATCTATGCTTACTCTTCATAAATAACCTCTCTTCTGAGAAAGCACTGCAATCATATTAATGAAGTCGTTTCTGTGGTTATCATGGGAGGCAAGAATTGCCCAAACATCCTCACATCAAATTTTGACAGTTCTCGCATCAAGCTCTTGATAGCTTTTTTATATAAACAATAATCCATTTCCACCGTTTTTGCTACTTTGTGGACTGCCCTGGAGCTTTTTGCTCAAAGCCCATAATTTTTTATTTTTTGCTCGTGTATAAACCTAGAAGGTCAGAATTCCTTGCTGCTGTCAGCCATGCTGTCATGTAAATACAGTCTCGGATGTGCAGACTTATGTAAGAGCCCTTTACAAGCTGATCCTGGCTGACTCTCTCACATCTGAAACTGAGGCTTGTTGGAAGACTCCAGTAAAAACAGTGGCAGAGAACTCGGTTTTTTACAAGTAGGAAACACAGCTCACCTGTCACTTAAAAAGAGACTCAAGTGGGGAAAAAAAGCTACATTGTTACCTAAAACACTGCTGCCTGCAGTAGTAGGATTGTTCATGCAGATATTTTCTTCAAACTTTATGTGGAGACCTGACATTGATTTATATACAAAAGACTCTAAATCATTAAGAAACGTGAGACCCCCCACACTCTATGAAATAGTCCACGTAAATTGGAAAAGTGCATACATGCAAGAATGTGCTACTGGTTGGAAAAATCCTCCCAAAGGAAGAAAATTTTTGTTGCTAAAACCCCTTAAAATAGCTTGAAACAACCTAGCCTAATCTTGCAGAACTTCAGAACATACCAGAGGATTCTGGAATGAACACACACTAGCACTTCACTCAACCTCTTTAAGTGCATACAAAGAGGATGGGGCAATGAGCTATTTATTTTTATAGGCATTCCTTTTTTTCTTCATGCATAATTTTATACATATTCAAGATGGGGAAATGAGCATATAAATTCCTATGTGAGCCCCACTCATACCAACTGAATTCCCAATCATTCAAATTCCCTTATTTCCTGTAAAAAGAATTCACAGTCCAGAAAAGTAACCTAGTCATGATTACTTAGGTTATTTTGTGTCTGGTTCAGGATTCTACAGATAGTTTATTTCTAACTGCCCACTTTGCTCTGCTCTGTCTCACAGTGCTCAGAAACTTTATTCACTCTGTCACTATTGTACAGTTCCATCATCTAAGATGCTATTAGGAATGAATGGTGCAAAAGGCCAAGGATATTCTGACTGGAGACTGTTCTGCCAAGAAGGTCATTCCAAACATGTCTCCATGCTCAGCAGCAAAAAGCAGTACTGTAGATATGGAGAAGGCCCTTAGCTATCTTCTAAAGATGTGTGACAAAGACCAAAATTCATGTTTTAATTGGGTTTGTAATATCATTCTTTAAATAAAGGAACTGTTTTGGCCATGCCAAGCCCTGTAGAAAAAAATAGACGGGGAAATTGAGGTATAGGTAGGAGGAGGGCGGAGTCGGACAGACTCCATCCAGCCTCCAAAGAAGGACCATGTAAGGAACCCAGGTGAGCCACAGGCCAGGCCACGTGGCCAGATAGATTAATGGAAATGGGTTAAATTAAGCACTAGGAAGTAAGCTGCAAAACACTCTCACATATGTAACACTGCACACATAACAAGGCTGTGGCCCTCATGAACCCACATCAGTTGTCGTCCCCTACACAGGGTTTGCACAAGACTAAACTAGTATAAATAGAGAAGGGACTCACAGGTCCCAGCCCTCCCTAGGGAATTATTGACAACCTCAGACTGCTGGAGAAACAAAGTCATTGTCCTCAGTGACATAGTCACTGGTGACTTATTTCATGCTCGGGTGGATAGTTCCACACCTATGTGCACCCAGGCAGAGCTAGTTGAACAATGGACCACAAAGCAAAGGAAAACAAAAGGACATGGTAGTTATGTGGAGGTAAAGAGAGGGAGAGAAATCAGTGGAGGTGAGAGGGAGCAAGAAGAGATGAAGAATGTGTGTGACCAGGGTGTCTTATTTACATGCATGAAAATATCAAAGAATACAGGAAGTAAAATAGTTAAGTGATGCTTTTTATTTGTATAAGAATAAGCAGGTGTCATCTCATCCTGGCCCTCAGTGCCTGACTCACCCATTTGCTTGGCACTTTTTTGGACCCCAAATCCTCATAGAGAGGGAGTTAGGAATATATTGTAAATGGTCAAGGCTGCAGACAGGCAGTATGTGGCAGTGCCAAGTTTATAAGCTGTGAAGTCATTATTCCCTCCCAGGGAAACTTGGCTGCCACTGCTGTTTGATGATGTGTTTACACTTAGGCTAACCAAAAGTTTGCCTGTCTGTAAAAGAGGACACTTTTCGTCTCCTTTCCCAGTGGTGTAAGGTAATAGAGACAATGACATCTCCAATACTCATTGATAAACTAGAAACAGGCTTGAAATGGATTCCAGTATTCTGATCAACAGAAAATGCTCTTGTTACTCACTAAGAAATTAAAAACTAATAGTTTTGCTCCTCTTAAGTGTATGCAATAATATGCTACTATGGTTTAAGGTAACATTGTCCAGAGTAATATTGACAACTACACCTTGCTCACAAGCATAAACCTAATTTATTTTTATTTCTTTTTTTTAAACTTTATTTATTATTTATTTATTTATTTATTTGCCCTGGTGTTTGCCTGGAACTGGAACTACAGACAGTTGTTAGCTGCCATGTGGGTGCTGGGAATTGAACCCGGGTCCTCTGGAAGAGCAGACGGTGCTCTTAACCGCTGAGCCATCTCTCCAGCCCCCTATTTTTATTTCTTATTTCCTCTTTGATAGTAATTCTTTTTTTTTCTTTATTTTGTATTTAACAAAAAAATAGTAACATGAATTTAAAATGAGGAAAAGTTAACAATAACTATGAACAGGATAAGAATCATAAGCATGGCTTATCAAGGGTGGTAATACAAATAAGATTGCTACACATATATTTACTATGTGTTCAGCTTTCCCTCTGAAATTTTTTTTCCCATCCCTGTATATCCTCATTCAAGGTCCCTTCCCCCTCCCACCACATCTTGACATTTCTCTTCTCTGCAACTCCCCATCCCTTCGCTGGGCAGGGAGCAGACAGTCCTATGGTCCCACTGACCCAATAAAGCTTGGATCAGTCTCCACTCCTGGCCAAATCCAGTTTTGTCCCCCCCTCCCTCAAGAATGAGTCTGGTATTCCTATAGTTGGAGTGGGGTTTGAAGGGTCAGTCCAGGGTGTTTCTGTTCCCAAGCTGTTCAGTGGTTGTGGTTTGCCGCTTGTGATAGTAATTCTTAAAGATTGCATTAGTCAATAAAGAAATAGTAAACAACATAAATATACTAATCCATTATTTATGGTCTCAGAGCCCTGGAGAAAGGTATGTGCAGGTTTTAGTGTTCTGGTCAACCAATGTGTGTGTTTTAGAATCATACACTGATTTTTCTCATCCTAGTCTCTCAAATTTCCAATCCCTGATCCCACCCACATCAAGAACACGATTTGTAGACCAGTGAGCTCTCAAATAAAAGCAAAGGTTTTTGTCAAAGAACAGTGTGGGATAACTAATCTAGAGCAAAACAACAGGGAATCTAAACCAGGGTCTTTCTTTTGGTGACAGCATGCTAATCAGCTAGCTTACTGGGCCATAACATAGGTGGCTCATTAATCTTAAAATAAAACCTGATATCGTTTGAAACTAAACCAATAGCCCACCATTCAGCCCTCATCCCACCCACAAGCCTTGTCGTCTAGTATTCAAACATCAAGAAAGGAAGCCGGGACAAGAGAGAAGGCTCAGCAATTGACAGTGCTTCCTGCAATCTCAGCAGCCTGAGCTCAGTTCTCAGAATCCATGTCCCATACCTCACAAACACCTCTAACTGCAGATCCAGGGAATCTGATGCCCTCTCCTGGCCTCTGGCCTCCACAGGTATGCACACATCACACACACATACACACACACACACAAATCATTTTACTATAAATTTTTTTTAAATTAAAATCAAAGAAAGAACATCCCTTATCCATGAGAAAGCATAAATCTCTTCTAAAACTAAACATACAGCTCTTTCTGTCATAAGTGGATGCCTGATCTGGGCTTCCATTTCTTGCTAGAGACTCTTTCAGAATCATTTAATGCCTTTAATTGGAGCTATTTATTTTCCTCTTCTTTTACTTCTATGTACTTGTCTTCAGATTTTTGTCATCTTTCCTCATGAAATTCCCTAAATGCATTCATTTCTCTAAAATCTTATACTTGCATATCTTCAGCACACTATGATGACAACATTGGTCTCCTTTGCTCCATTCCTTATATAGTCTAAAACTGCATGTCACAGTACCAGGGAGGACTATTCTAATACTGCATGTAACTGTATCTGGAAGGAAAAATAAACAGCCTAAGTTCTGCCATTAGGTTTCTTGCCACCCAAAGTTTCCTCTTACCTATCAGAGGAAGTTGAATGTGACATCCTATGAGAATAGAGGGGAAGCATTTGGGGACAGCGAGGGAGCCAGTAGGAGGACGGAGATGAAAGGGTGGGGGGATCAACACAGCAAAGTACATGATATGCATACATGAAAATGTCATAATTCATATCCCCTTTGCTAATGTGTATATAACATTATATATTAAGACAGAGTCTTTTTATATAGTCTTTGGTTGTCTGGAACACACTACATAGACAGGCTAGCCTCAAACTCAGAGATAAACCTACCTTTGCCTCTCAGTGCTGAGATTAAAGACATGTGCCACCACTTTGGGAATTTATGGTAATCTTAAAGTTAAATAAAAACAAAAATTCCCTATTGCTCCTCACCTAATAGACATGTCTGCTACTACCTGCTACACTAATCTCTCCCACCACATTCCAGCTGTAAAGTGAACACTGAGCTTACTTGCCTGCTGCCCACTATACCCTAAGTTTAGGGTCATGTGTAGAACTAGCTCTCTGGTTGAACCTGTTGACTCTCAAGCATGAGGTGCAGTCATAAAACAGGGATGGACCATGCATGTTACTGCAGCACAGGGTGGTCAGAGAGCAACTGTGTGAAGGCGCTTCTCTCTTTCACCATTATGTGGGCCCCTGAGATCAAACCTAGGTCTCCAGGCTTGCACAAGAAGCACTTTGCCCACAGAGACATCTCATCAGCCCTGAGCTTCAAACTCTTAAACAGCAAGAACTGTTTCATCTTTGACTTTCTACAACAAGGTGTTGAGTTCAAAGCATCTCTTTCTAAACTACTAATTTTAATTCTTAAAATTACCTTCTCGAAGTAATGAGTGTCAAGAAAGTTCTAAAGGGCAGCGTCCCAGCGCACTCTGGAGCAGGAGCAGCTGAACTCTGCACCTGGCCACACACACAGCTCCTGCTGCTGAGGGAATCTGCAAGGATCCCTACTGCGATCCCGAACTGAGTGAACTGAGCAAACCAACTGCAGGGGTCTGTGAGGGGCGGATTCGAACCCTGACCAGAGGTGAGGAGGGTTCGGCAGGCCTCAGAGCCTGTATCCTGGCCTGAGAAGGAGAGTTGAGCTCACATTGCTTCCGGTTCCGCCACCGGGACCGGTGCTCTCTGCGGCGTCCCAGCGCACTCTGGAGCAGGAGCAGCTGAACTCTGCACCTGGCCACACACACAGCTCCTGCTGCTGAGGGAATCTGCAAGGCTCCCCACTGCGACCTCGAACTGAGCGAACCAACAACTGCAGGGGTCTCTGAAAGAC
>PVIH01030105.1:0-12626 GCA_004025045.1 Sigmodon hispidus
AATGTAGCATATATTTTCCTTGTGAAAAAATATTCCACAACACCATTTCAAACAAAAGACAATGTAGCTCATCCCAAAATTTGGAAGTAATCCTCATTTAGAGTTTTCTTTTAGTCTAAGGTATGCGATTAATTCCTATCTCAATACCCTTCTGTGAATGTTTTGTGGTGTGAATAAGTCTGTTTCTCTCTGTGTCTCTGTGTGTGTATGATACTGTTCCTATAATTAAGCATGCTCCTGGCTAATTGTGATCCCAAAGGACAATATGGTGAAAGAGTGTTTGCAGAAAAAGCTTTTTTAATAGTGCTGTGCATGTATTCTAAGTGTTGAGTACTAGATGTGGCCCTGAGCTATGTCCTTTCCAAATTTAATGTATCTGTCTCTCTGAACCTCAGTTTTTTCTTTGTTATTTGCCTTTTCTCAACATCCATTTTTATAATACTTTGTGTGCATATGGAGCAGAGGTCTATGTCATAAATTTAACACTCACCACCTTATTTTAAAACAGAATTTCTCTCTAAATGTTTAATCCTCTGATAGACTATATATATTGACCTGTATTCCCCAGGGTCCTTCTAACTCTGCTTGTCACTTCATTCTTGAAAGTGTGCTATGCCATGCTTTAATGTTAATTATATATGTACAGTGGGTATAAACTCGATTGCTTTTCTTTCACAGTTTTTTTTTCCTTTATTGCAACCCTCCACCACCATATTCTGTGAACCATTTCTTAACACATAGCTGTATAAATTTCAATCATCCTGCCACAGTCTTAGCCTTCTGGTAAACCACACATGCCTACCAACTTATTTCATTAGTAGATCTTCATTGAGCAATGCTTGTGACAACTCTTCAGAGTGTCTTTGACAGCATGACCACATTGAGCTCCTCTGAAGAGGCTCTGCAGTCTCCCACCTTGCTCATATCTGGAACATTGAGAATCAGTGAACATTACCTTGGAGAGACCACATTACCTCACCTCACAGAAGGTATTAGGAGTCAGGTGTTAAGAAGACACAGACAACTCAGGTATTTCCAAGTGACCATGACTCATAAGGAATTCATCCAATATGTCACAATTGCTTCTCTGGCTCTTCTTAATTTTAACAATAGCACTAGAGTCCAAATAACTTGTGTGATATTTTTTATCATTTTGCAATTTTTAGAAGGTTTTATATGCCCTCACAATTTACTGTATTGTCACTAATAGCAGTCCTTGCAATTTACTGTAATGTCTCTAATAAATGCCCCCACACTGTATTGTTATGTCTCTAATAGACACCCTGGCAATGTAATGTAATGTCGCTAATAGAAGTCCTTGCAGTTTACCATAATGCCTCTAATAAACACCCTCGCACTGTAGTGTAAAGTCTCTAAAAGACGCCCTCACCAATTATCGTAATGTCTCTGATAGACGCCCTCAAACTTTACCATAATATCACCAAAAGACATCCTCGCACTTTATCGTAATGTCTCTAATAGACGACATCGCACTTTACCATAAAGTCTTTAATATACATCCTTTCAATTTACCATAATGATTATAACTGATGACCTTACAGGTTACCTTAATATCTATTATTGACACATTCACAAATTACCATAATGTCTCTAATAGAAGCCTTCACAGTTTACCATAACATATCTAACAGATGCCTTGCACTTTACCGTAATGTCTCTAATTCACTTCCTAATGATTCAAGCACACCTGTTTGATTTTTTTTTTAGGTTTAGATCATTGGTAGAAATATTTATTTCAGTGCATCCATTCAAATTTGTATATAATTCACTCTCCGAGTAGTTATTTAAGTTTGGTTATTGGGTTAAGTTTGGTTAGTGTGTTAGGTTTGGTGAGTTGGTTTGGGTTGGTTAGTGGGTTAGGGTTATTTAGATAGGGTTGGTTAGTAAATTAGGGTCAGTGGTTTATAGCTGTATAGTAAGTTATTGTTGGTTATTTGGTTAGGGTTAGGGTTGATTAGTTTGTTAGGGTTGATTACTGTTAGTGTTAGTCGTTTATGGCTGGTTAGTGAGTAATGGTTGGTTAGTTGATTAGGGGTAGTAAGTTAGGGGTGATTAATTGTTAGGGTTGGTTAGTGAGTTAGGCTTATTTGGTTAGGGTTGGTTAGTCAGTTATGGTTAGTGGTATGGCCGGTTAGTGAGGTAGGTTTGATTAGTTTGTTAGGATTGCATAGTGGCTTAAGGTTGTTTAGTGATTAAGGTTTTGTTAGTGGGAAGTTTACTGAGTTAGTGTTGTTTAGTTGGTTATTGTTGGTGAGTGTTTATGGTTGGTAGTTTAGGGTTGGTTAGTGAATTAAGATTATTTACAGTTGGTTAGTAGTTTAGCATTGGTTATTCTGCTATGGTTAATGATTTATGACTGGTTAGTGAATTACTGTTGATTAGTGAGTTCAGGTTGGTTTGTTGGTTAGGGTTGGTTATAGGGTTAGGGTTGGTTAGTGTGTAGAGTTAGTGCATAAGGTTAATTAGTAGGTTTGTGTTGGTTAGTAAACTGCAAGGATGTCTATTAGAGATATTATGGTAAAGTGTGAGGGCATCTATTAAAGACGTTACGGTAAATTGTGAGGGTATCAATTAGAGACATTATGGTAAAGTGTGAGAATGTCTATTAGAGTTCTTTTGGTAAACTGCAATGGTGTCTATTAGAGACATTACATAAATTTGAGAGGACGTATTTTAGAGAGTTTACGGTAATAGGCAAGAGCTTCTATTAGGGACTTTATGGGAAAGTGCAAAGGCATTTATTAGAGACATTATGGTAATATGCAAGGGTGTCAATGATAAACATTACATTACATTAATGAAGGATTCTTAGAATTGTAGCCCAGGAGAATTCTGGGAATTGTAGTCCTGTAAGATCATAGGATTTTTAGCCCTGGAAGACTCTGGGATGTGATCCCATCAAGGATTATGGGACTTGTAGTCCTTGAGAATTCTGGGTTTGTAGTGCTGTTAAATTCTGTGATTCTTTGCCATTTTGTTTCTAGAGTTTGTATTTCTTGATGATTCTGAGATTGGTAGCTAAGAATTCTGGGAATTGTAGTCCTGGAGGATTCAGGGATATCTGGCCCTGGAAGATTCTGAGATTTAAAGACCTGGAGGATTGTGGGATTTTTAACCCTGGAGGATCCTGGAATATTGGCATTTGCCTGCTGGGATTTGTTCCCTGCAGGATTGTGGGATTTGTAGTTCTGGAGGATTGTGGGATTTGTAGTCCTTGAGGATTCTGTGATATTTTTCCTCGGACATTCTGTGATTTTTTGCCATTTTCCTTCTGGGATTTGTATTCCTGGATGACTCTGGGATTTGTAATCCAGAAGAATTCTGGGAATTGTAGTTTTGGAGGATCCTGGAAAATGTACCCCTAGAGGATTTGTGGGATTTTATATTCATGGAGGATTCTTGGATTTGTAGCTCTGCATAATTTATACCCTTGGAGAATTCTGGGATTTGTAGTCCTAGAATAATCTTGAAATTGTAGCCATGAGAAATCTGGGAATTTTAGTCCTGAAGTATCCTAGAATATGTAGCCCTGGAGGATTTTAACACATGTAGGATTATGGGATTTGTAGTCCTGGAGAGTCCTGGGATTTGAAAACATGTTGGATTATCAGATTTGTAGTCCTCGAGAATCCTGGGATACATAGCACAAGAGGATTCTGGGATTTGTAGTCCTGGAGGATCATGGTATTTGTAATCCTGGAGGATTCTGGAATTTATAGTGGTGGATGATTCTGTGATTGGTATACCTCAGGAATTCTGGGAATTGTAGTTCTGGAGGATTCTGTGATTTTTTTTTTTTTAGTCCTGGAGGATTCTGGGATTTATAGTCTTGAAGGATTTTGAGATTTGGAGCCCTGGAAGATCCTGTGATTTTTGTTCTGGAGGTTTTCAAAGATTGTAGTCCTGGAGAATTCTGTGACTTGTAGTCCTGGAGGATTCTGGGATTTGTAGTTCTAAAATATTCTGGGATTTGTTACCCTGGAGGACTCTTGGGTTTGAACCCATGGAGAATTATAGGATTTGTAGTACTGGTCGATTCTGAGATTTTTAGCCCTGGAGGATTCTGAATTTTGTGCCACTGGAGGATTCTGGGACATTTAGCCCTGGAGGATCATTTGTTTTGTAATCCTGGAGAATTCTGAAATTTCAGACCCTGAAAGATTATAGCATTTGTAGCTGTAGAGGATTCTGGGTTTTGTAGCCCTGGAGGATCTGAGAATTGTAGTCCTGGAGGATTATGGGATTTGTTGCCATTTTGTTTCTGGGATTTGTAGTCCTGCAGGAACCTTGGATTTGTAGCCCTGGAGCATTGTTGGATTTGTAGTCCTAGAGGATTCTGGTAGTTGTAGTACTAGAAAATTCTGGGCTTTGTAGCACAGGAGAACTCTGGGAAGTTTAGTCCTGGATGATCCTGGGATATGTAGCCCTGGAGGATTTTGGGATTTGTAGTCTTATAGGATTCTGAATTTTTTACCACTGGAGGATTCTGGGGCATTTAGCCCTGTAGGATTGTGGGATTTTTAGATCTGGAGGATCGTTTGATTTGTAGACCTGGAGAATTCTGGGAATTGTAGTCCTGGACGATCATGAGATTTGTTACCCTGGAGGATTGTGGGATTTTTTGCAATGGAGGGTTAGGGTAATGCTCACACATTACTGTAATGTCTCTAACAAATTCCCTCGCACTTTACCATAATGTCTCTAATAGATGCCCTGGCACTTTATTGTAATGTCTCTATTAGCCCTACTGGCAAATTACCCTAACGTCTTTAATAGACTCCCACGCAATTTACCATAATATCTCTAATAGACAGTATTCCACTTTACTGTAAAGTCTCTAATAGATGAAATCACAAATTACATTAATGTCTCTAATAGTCCCCTCGTAAATTACTGTAATGTCTCTAATAAATGCCCTTGCTATTTAGATTAATGTCTCTAATAATAGCTGTACTCACAAATTACCATAACGTTTCTAATGACGTCCATGAACTTTACTGTAATGTCTATAATAGACACCCTGCACTTTACCATATTGTCTATAATAGATGCCCTGAAACTTTGCCATAATTTCTCTAATAGAAGAAACTCACAAATTACCATAATGTCTCTGATACATGCCTTCACAATTTACTGTAACGTTTCAAATAGATGCCCACCCATTTTCTAATGGATGCCCTTGCATTTTACCTTACTGTCTCTAATAAACACTCTTGAGATGTCACTGAATGTGGGCGAAGTCAGTGAATGTGGGTGTGGTCTGTAAATGTAGGCGTGGTCTCAGGGTATGGGCTTGGTCTCTGAGTGTGGGTGTGGTCTGTAAATGGAGGTGTGGTTGCTGAGTGTGAGTGTGGTCTCTGAATGTGGGTGTGGTCTCTGAGTGTGGATGTGGTCTCTGAGTGTGGGTGTGGTCTCTGAGTATGGGTGTGGTCTCTGAGTGTGGGTGTGGTCTCTGAGTGTGAGTGTGGTCTCTGGGTGTGGGTGTGGTCTCCGAGTGTGGGTGTGGTCTCTGAATGTGGGCATGGTCTCTGAATGTGGGCATGGTCTCTGAATGTATGTGGTGAGGGTTAGTGAGTAGGTTAGGGTTAATGATTTATGTCTGGTTAGTTGATTAGGGTTAGTTAGGTGGATAGGGAGAGTTAATGGGTTAAGATTAGTTGGTTAGAGTTGCTTAGTGTGTCATTGTTGGTTAGTTAGGTTGGATTAGTAGGTTAGGGGTGGATAGTAGGTGTGGATTGGCTAGTTGTTTATATTTGGTTAGTGTGTTAAAGTTGGATTGTTAGGGTTACTTAGGGGGTTAAGGTTGGTTATTTGTTTAGGGAGGTTACTTATTTAGATTTGGTTAGTTGGTTAAAGTTAGGGTTAAGGTTAGGGTTAGTTTGAATTCATTAATTGGTTAGGGTTGCTTAGTGGGTTAGTGTTGATTACTAATTTTGAGTAATTGGGTTAGGGTTGGTTAGTCAGTTAGGATAATTGGGTTAGTGTTCATTAGAGTGTTAAAGTTAGTGGGTTAGGGTAGTGGGTTAGGTTCAGTTGGTTAGGGTTTGTTAGTAGGTTACAGTTGTTTCATGTGTTAGGGTTTGAGGGTTATTGCTTATTAGTGAGTTAGGGTTGGTTATTTTCTTAGCATTTTTTAGTGGGTTAGTGTTAGTTGGTTAGGGTTAGGTATTGGCTTGAGGTTGATTATTGTATTAAGGTTAGTTGTGTAGGGTTTTTTAGTGGCTTAGAGGTTTGTGGCTGGTCAGTGATTAGGGGTGGTTTGTTATGGTTGATTAGTGGGTTATGGTTATTTGTTTAGTGTTTGTGGGTGTGGTTGGATAGTGGGTCAGGTAAATGGGTTAGGTTTTGTTAGTTATGGTTGATTAGTAGATTAGGGTTGATTAGTGTGTTTGGGTTAGAAGTTTATGTCTGTTTAGTGAGTTAGGGTTAGATAGTTGGTTAGTGTTTGTTAGTGGGTGAGTGTTGGGTAGAAGGTTAGGGTTGGTTATTGGGTTAAGGTTGATTAGTATGTTAGGATTAGTTGATTAGAGTTGGTTAGTGTGTTAGGTTTAGTTAGTTTCCTGGGTTTTGTTTGGGTTTTGTTAGTGTGTTAGGGTTAGTCATTATGTAGTGTTAGTGGGTTAGTGTTCGTTAGAATTGGTTAGTAGGATGGGGATGTCAGTTGGTTAAAGTTATTGGGTTTATGGCTAGTTAGTGGATTAGGGTTGGTTATTTAGATAGGAAGGGTTAGTGGATTAAGTTTATTTGCTGAGGGATGCTTAGTTACATAGGGTTATTCAGTTAGAGTTGGTTTGTAGCGTTGGATTGGTTAGTGGAATAGTGTTAGTTGGTTAGGGTAGATTAGTGTGTTAGAGTTATTGGGGTAGGGTTGGTCAGTTGGTTATTTTTAGTGCTATATGATTGGTAAGTATGTTACAATGGGTTAGATGATTAGGGTTGATGGTTGATAGCTGGTTAGTGAGTTAGGGTTTTTTAGTAGGCTAGTGTTGGTTAGATAGTTAGAGTTATTGGTTTATGGCTGGTTTGTGGGTTAGGGCGTGTTAGTGTGTTAGAGTTAGTTGTTTAATGTTGGTTAGTGAGTTAGGTTTTGTTAGTTGTTTAGGGTTGCTGAGTTGGTTATTTTTAGTGGTATATTATTGGTTAGTAGGTTACAATGGGTTAGATGATTAGGGTTGGTGGTTGATAGCTGGTTAGTGAGTTAGTGTTGGTTAGTAGGTTAGTGTTGGTTAGATGGTTATAGTTATTGTTTTATGGCTGGTTTGTGGGTTAGGGTGTGTTAGTGTTTTAGAGTTAGTTGTTTAGTGATGGTTAGTGAGTTAGGTTTTGTTAGTTGGTTAGGGTTGGTTAGTGGGTTAGGGATAGTTGGTTTGGATTGATTAGTTAGTTTCTTAGTTGGTTGTTTGTTGGTTGGTTATTGGTTAGATTTTGTTAGGTGTTTATGATTAGTTTGTTATTTGGTTACTGTGGTAGAGTTGGTTAGTTAGGGTTGTTTAATGGTTTAAAGATGGTTAATGGGGTAGGGTTGTTTCATGGGTTAGTATCAGTGTGTTAAGGTTGGCTATTATATACCATTAGTGTGTTAGGGTTGGTTAGTGAGGTATGTTTGGATAGTAGGTAGTGTTATTGGGTTTGGGTTGGTTAGTGAGTTAGGTTTCATTGGTTTGGGTTGGTTAGTATGTTAAGGTTAGTGGTTTATGGCTGATTAATGAGTTAGGTTTGGTTTTTTAGTTATGGTTGGTTAGTGGGTTAGGATTGGTTAGTGTGTTAAAGTTATTGGGTTAGGTTTGGTTAGTTGGATAGGCTTAGTAGATTAGAGTTGATTAGATGGTTAGGGTTAGTGGTTATGGCTGGTTTGTGAGCTAGACTTGGTTAGTTTGTTAGGGTTGGTTAGAGGGTAAGTGCTAGTGACTTTTGGCTGCTTAGTGAGTTAGGGTTGGTTAGTTGGTTAGGGTTGTTCATGTTAGTGTTGATTAATTGGTTAGGGTTTTATTACTAGGTTCTTTGTTTAGTGGGTTAGTGTTGGTTAGGGGTGGTTAATGGGTTAGGATTAGTGGTTTGTGGCTAGCAAGTTAGGGTTGGTTAGTTGGTTGGGGATTATTAATGGGTTAGTATTGGATAGTTGGTTAGTTTTGGTTATTGGGTTAGGGTTGATTAGTGTGTTAGGACTAGTTGGTTAGGGTTGGTTAGAGTTAACATTGGTTAGTTTGTTAGGGTTAGTCATTATGTAGAGTAGTTGGTTAGTGTTAGTTAGGGTTGGTTAGTAGATTAGGGTTGGTTAGTTGATTAGTGTTAGTGGTTTATGTCTGGTTAGTTGGTTACAGTTGGTTATTTGGATAGGGAGTGTGAGAACTTTAAGGTTACTTGATTAGGTATTTTAGTAGTGTAGACTTGATTAGTTAGGTTTGGTTAGTGGTTTAGGGTTGGTTAGTTGGCTAGGTTTGGTTAGTGGATTTAAGTTAATTTGCTAGAGTTCATTAGTGAGCTACAGTTGGTTAGTTAGGGTTGGCTAGTGGGTTAGTGTTGGTTTGTGTGTTTGTGTTGGTGGGTTAGGGTTGGTTAATGCATAGCATTGTTGGTTGAGTGTTGGTTAATGTACAGTTAGTGGGTAGGGTTGGTTATTGAGTTAGGGTTGTTTATTGGGTTAGGGTTAGTGGGATTGGGTAAGTTAGTGGTTAGGGTCAGTGGTTAGGGTTGGTTACAAGGTTAGAATTGTTTAGGTGATTATGGTTAGTTTGTTATGGTTGGTTTCTTAGGTAGGGTTGCTTAGTAAGCATTTGTGAGTGGGTTAGGGTTGGTTAGTGCGTTAGTGTTCATTAGTGGGTTAGTGTTAGTTGGTTAGAGTTGGTTAGTGTGTAAGGGTTGATAATTGCATACAGTTAGTGGGTTAGGTTTGATTAGTGAGATATGTTTGGATATGGGTAGTGTTAGTGTAAGATTTCCCAAGGCCTGCATTCACCTGGAAAGGAACAGAGTTGCAACTATGCCCCTGGTTGTTGTGATGCAAACATGGGTTTCTCTCCAGTATGTATTCTTTTATGGATTTGAAGATTGCTGGTTTTTGCAAGGCTTTGCTACACTGATTACATTCATAGGGTTTCTCTCCAGTATGGGTTCTTTTATGGGTTTTAAGATTACTGAAGTGTGCAAAGGCTTTACCACACTGATTACATTCATAGCGCTTCTCTCGAGTATGTATTTTTTATGCCCCGAAGATTACTATTATATGCAAAGGCTTTACCACACTGATTACATTCATAGGGTTTCTCTCCGGTATGTGCTATTCTATGAACTTGAAGGGTACTGTGTCGTACAAAGGCTTTACCACACTGATTACATTCATAGTTTTTCTCTCCAGAATGTGTTCTTTTATGAATTTTTAAAAGACTCTGGTAAGCAAAAGCTTTACAACACTGATTACATTCACAGGGTTTTTCTCCAGTATGTATTCTTTTATGGATTTCAAGATTGCTGCCCACCCACCCTCTTAAAGAAAGTGCTCACACAAGTCCCCTCCCTCTCCCTTCCTCTGCTCCCTTCCATCCCTCACCTCTGCCTGCTGTTCTGCTAATAATCTCTAGTGTGGTATTCTCAGTGTTGAGATTCAATTCATGCGCCACATGCAAAAAACTAACATTGGTGCTGGTGACACATTGGGGACCCCTGTTTGACCCTCCACTGGGAAACACTTTTCACCTGCCTGGTCACAGAACATACTCACGCAACACTGACATTGATTGGTGAGTTTCCCCCTTGGTCATTGTAAATGTGAACTAGTTTCACTGAGGATCATGCTTCCCAATCTTCACTTGGTCGTGATTTGTTCATTTTCATTGACAAACACTCCTGGCTTTTTCCCAGCACTACAGTTTTGTACATTGTGCCAAGTTCAGATTTTGGGGGGGGGCTTAATCTTTCTGCTTTGTCAACTTCAGTTTCAGGTAGCAAAACCCTGGGAAAAAGTAGAGTGTAATTTGGGAAAATGACACTAAAGCAAATCTTCCCCCACCACAGACCCAGTCTGTTCTAATTGGTTAGTATAGAGTACTTAAATGATCTCTGTGTACACTTACAAATTCTGAGTATCCTTCCAAGTCTTTGTCTCTACAAGATACCAACAAAGAACTGGGACAAGCATGGAGATGATCCTCTTCTCCCACACTGTACTTAATCCTCACCTCTCATTACATCTGAGGCAAGAATTTCCAGTCTTCCTCCACGCCAAACACAAATTGGACTCTCCATCATTCCTGAAGCCACAGTTTTCTATCTGTGGCTAATAATACAATAACCATTCTAGGGTATTCTGCTCTGTCAAAGCAGAAAAAAAATGCCTCTCAAGATGACACTTTCCAACCAAGTTTACAGCCAAATTTTAACTTTGAGAACCCATGTGGGGGAATAAGTAATTTCTACATGTCCTCTGAAATTCATATTTTCATCTTGTCATCTGTACACACACATCCATTCATCCAGATAAAGAAGGCCATGAATATTTGTGTAACATTTTAACCTCAGAATTCTGGAAAGCAGGAAGGTGATCTTTGTTTTATTACCAATAATGTGTTCCCTTTAGTGAGATGTGTGGCTGAGTCCTGACACCTGCAAATGAGTAAAAATTAAAAAGGCACAGAAGTTCTTTACATTTATTGCTCTGTGAGTAAGTGAGTGAAGTGCAAATGGGCAGCCACAGTCTGATCTTGGAGAACACAATAACACCAATTCAGCAATCAGGAACTCTTAACTATAAGACGGGGTACACAGTATATCCTGCCTCAAATTAATAATTAGGCAAACATTATATATATATATATATATATGTAAAACTAAAGACCACATCAATAATTGTTGCTTCAAAGAATACTTCAAGACTATTTGTGGGGCCACCTTGCCATAGGTATGCCTCCCTTATCTCAATTTCTTTTCTGAACTGAAGCAATGTGAGGCACAGAAATTCCTTGTGAATCATGGTCACTTGGAAATACCTGCGGGGACTGTGCTTTCTTAACACCTGACACCTAATACCTTTTGTGAGGTGATGTAATAGGGACTCTCAAAGATACTGGTCACTGCTTCCCAATGTTCCAGGTATGAGCAAGGTAGGAGAAAGTATAGCCTCTTCAGTGGAGCTCAGTGTTGTCATACTGTCAAAGACACTCTGGAGAGTTGGCACAGGCTTTGCTCAATGATGATCTACTAATCAAATGAGTTGGTAGGCATGTCTGGTACACCAGAATGATAAGACGGTGGCAGGATGATTGAAATTTATAGAGCTATGTGATAAGAAATGGTTCAGAGAATATGGTGGTAGAGGGTTGCAATGAAGAAAAAACTGTACAAGTGAAGGACCTGAGTTTATACCCACTGCACATATAATTAACAGTAAAGCATGGCATAAAACACTTTCAAACACCAACATACACACACACACACACAAACACTTATTCACACCACAAAACATTCACAGAAGGATATTGAGACAGGCATTAATTTCATATCTTAGACTAAAAGAAAGCTCCATATACATATGAGGATGACCTTCAAATTTTAAGATAATGCTACATAGTCTTTTGTATAAAATGATGTTGTGGAATAGTTGTTTAACAAGGCAAGGATATGCTACATTTGAATATTTTGTGTTTAACTATGTAGAGATATGATGGATTTTCTGGAATTAAATAAAATTAGCTTGGGTTTAGCAGTATGGGGCTAGACATTAGTTTATAAGGAGTAGCTTAGTGTGAATTTTTATAGTTTATTAGGTATGAAAGAAAAGAGGTTTTTAACAAGACATCAAATAAGAGACAAAGCTAGGAAGTTGCTAACTTTTTGAGCTTGAATATTATTAAGCGCTAAGATAGAGATTTATTTATTTATTTTTTGATTCATAGCAGGTCTTTAATTGTAAGTTTAGATGCATGTGTTCCTGTATGTGTTTTACTAACTACCCTTTCTACCTAATACCACTAAATACTCCCCATATCACCCACCCTGGCTTCTTATGTCAATGTATCTTTAACCTTAAAGCCTGCCTCTTGTGATAAAACACCATGACCAAAATCAATCTGGAGAGGAAGGGGTATTTTTCATATTTTACTTTGTATTACAGTCCCTCATCAAAGGAGGCCAGGGTAGGAATTCAAGGCAGGAACCTGGAGGCAAGAACTGAAGCAGAGGCCATAGAAGAATGCTGTTTACTGGCTTGCTCCTCCTGGCTTGTTCAGCCTACTTCCTTATAAACCCCAGACCACCAGCAGCCCAGGGATGGCAGCACTCACATTGGGCTGGGTCCTCTTATATCAACCAACTAGGTGACAAAATGCCTGATATTCTTGCCTACAGAATTATATTTTTTATTATTATTATGAACAAAGACGTCACACTTTCTAACCTTATATATCCTTATTCGTCTTCCCTTCCCCCTCCCACAACATCAGGTCATTCTTTCTTCTCCACAAATCTCCATCGCATCCCTGGGCAGGCAGCAGGCAGTCCCATGGTCCCACTTCTCCAATATTACTTAGTTCAGTCTTCACTCCTGGCAGATGCAGTTTTCTCCACCCTCCCTCAAGAGTGAGTTGGGTGTTCCTCTAAGGATAGTGGGATCC
>PVIH01030106.1:0-12725 GCA_004025045.1 Sigmodon hispidus
AATTCTGTTTGATGTTTTAAATTTACAAATAAATCAATCTTTGATTTTGAGTTCAATATATGTACATATGCACATACTTGTGCTTGTCAAAATATATAATACACATTTTGTAAGCTAATTCATGTAACTATAATGAGTTTGATTTTGTCTGTGTTTATTCTTCAGTGAATGAATAAATCTATGTTTATGGTTTTATATAAAAAAAAAAAAAAAAAAAAAAAAAAAAAAAAAAAAAAAAAAAAAAAAAAAAAAAAAAAAAAAAAAAAAAAAAAAAAAAAAAAAAAAAAAAAAAAAAAAAAAAAAAAAACAAAAAAAAAAATAAATAAACATAAATAAATAAATAAATAAATAATTTATGCAAAATATTCTGCCTTCCCAGGTTGGATCTCAGAAATCTGTGACAGAAATACAAACATCTCTCTTCATCTTTAATATCTACATCTGTTTCATGGCCATTTCCTCCCATGGCCTTGCTACAGCATCACTAGTCCTCCAGGTCTGTGGTGAGAGCTGTGGGCATTCACAGAAGGCACACTAGCACATCACTGGGACATCCAGAAAGGCCTTGGTCATCCAGTGTCTAGCTGTAGTGTGGATCTGGTTTAGGTTCCCTACAAGGGTCAGTTCTGACTGAAGGACCTGTGCTCAGAATGGTGGTACTGGGAGGCTGTGGCATCTTTATGGAGTGTGATGGGAGGCCTTTAGGTCATTGGGAGATGAGGCAGTTCTTGGAGAAACCTTGGGGTTTTGTAACAGTGGTTATAAAAGATCAAGTCTGGCCCCTGTACTCTCTGCTCAGGACTCAGGATGTAGTGTTACTGCCACACACTCCCTCCATTGTTATCTCAACTTTAAGGTGACACAACAAAGTGCCTTGTCACAATGCTGTTTTAGGATCTCGAAGTCTGTAACAGTGATCTGAATAAACTTCCTTTTCATACATGATATATGTCAGGTGTATTATAGGAATGCAAAGCTGGTCAATACATCCATGTTTCATTTCAAAAGTCAACATGGAAGAGCAGTTATTTCCCTCGCTTGGTGTTTATCCTTAAGCTTTGCATTGCATCAGGTTGTACTAGCAGATACCATGTGGATGACGGATGCAAGAAGGGATTCCTAGAAAAGGAGGTACTAGAAGATGATCCCACTGCATCCTTTACGGTTTCCATAACCTCTGCACACACATCCTTCATTCACCTATTGCATGTTAGGACAACTTACTGTTGAAAGTTTGCTTTTGGACCAGTGAGGTGGTTCAGTGGGTAAAGGTGCTTGCTGCCAACACTGATGATCTGAGTAAAATCCCCAGTACCCACATATTGGAAGGAGAGATTCAGCTCTGCAGGTTTTCCTCTGACCTCCCCACACCCACCATGGCCTGAATATGAGCATGTGTGTATGCACACAATAAATAAATGTAATAAAGTCTGTCTCTCATATTAAGCCATGTGCTTAAGAAAGGCGGGTGTATTTTTCCTGATCTCCACTCTATCTATACACTGGGAAAAGTCTTTTACCACTTAGATGTGAATGAATGTATACGCACATGCACACGACACATAGGGTCTCAGACAGCCATTACTGGCCTAAAATTCATTATGTAACTGAGCTTTACCTTGAATTCCTGATCCACTTGCCTCCACTTTCTAAGTTCTGGAGCTATAGGTATGGGTCACCAAGGCTGGTTTTATGTAGTGCTGGGATTGAATTCCAGGCTTCATTCATGCTAGACCAGCACCGTATCAATGGAGCTACAGATATTTTTGTTAAATGAAATCATTTTTTGTAGAATATTATTTTAAGATGTGTTACATTCATTTATGCTGTAGAATATTTGCTTAATGATGCAAAGATGTGTTATATTTGTTTAACTCTGTATAGTTGTGTTATTTTGTCTGTCTAAAACACCTGATTGGTGTAATAAAGAGCTATGGCCAATAGCTAGGTGGGAGAGGAATGGGCGGGGCTACCAGGTAAGGAGAATAAATAGGAGGAGAAATCTAGACTCCAGAGAAGATGAGGATGGAGTAAAGGAGGAGAGAATGACAGCAGGGGCCAGCTACCCAGCCACACGATAGCTATGGAATAAAAAGGGAAGAAAATCTGGCTAGACATAAGCCAAGCTAAGGCTAGGCATTCATAAGTAAAAATTCTGTGTATTTCTTTGGGAGCTAGGTGGTGGACCCCCAAAGGGAACAGAAAAAAGAAAAGAAAGAAAATAAAACCAACTACACATTTTAAAATAAAATTTAAGATAAAACCATAAAATAAATGCAAAACTCATTAGGAAATGTTTATGCTGACTAATGGCAGAGAAAACCCCACCAATCCATGCAACAACAACCCTCTTTTATAGGCAGGCACCTGAAGCCCATCAATTAGGGACCCAGCATTGCAGACCATAAAGCCTGTAATATTGACCTGGACTACTTTGTCCAGATGATTTCTGTGCACACGCTTGCCTGCTAAGATCTCCACAGGAAGCATCACTGTGGGCGGCAGATTAGCAGTAGACATTCTGTCAAGAAAAGTGATAGGTCTCAGAAAAGAAAATCTGCAAAGTGAACCTTCCAGTAACAGAAGCAGCAAGGGGCAGTGAGAGACTCAGCATCGTGTTTACGGCCTCACAAAGGGCCCAAGAGCCCCGTGACTGCAGCAACACAAGAGCCTTTCACCTCCCTGTGACCCAGTTTAGCTGTACATGAACCTTCCCTTCTGGAGAAGGTGTGACCTTCACAAGACAAAACTTTCTACACCCTGCCTGTACTTCATGGTCACTCCAGATATTACCTCACTTCTCAAACCTAAGGTAACATCTCTCATTGGCTATTCAAACTACAATACTGAGTAAAAATTAAAATGGTTTTCCAGAATTTGGTCCACAAGTTATGTCTATTTAAAATCAAATGACAACTACCAAGTTATATTTGTACATCTCTTTAAAAAATATAGTATATGGTTCTATTATTATCATCTCCATTTTAAACTCAGTTCTGCTACTATGGTAGTCACCTTGTCCTCATTCCTATGACAGCTATCAGGCACAAAGCTACCTAAGCAATTACTGAGCCTCCCACTTTAAGGAGACATGGCCCATTGTGGCTGGAAAGGCACAGAGGCCAAGGGCTTGCTCTCACTAAAGTGAATTTGGAGCCATAAAGGGGAAATATCAACACCCCTTTTAAACAGCCCATGGAATAGTGGGTCACTTCAAACAGCACTTGCTTCTGGGTGGGTCCACTCTCCAGTTAGCGCTCACTAGAGACATTCTCATGGACACCCGGGGTGTGCCTCCTTGACTCTACATCAGTCAAGCTGATGCTGCAGATTGACTATCAGTATGGCAACACCAGAGCCATTGACTGAAAAGGAGGTGTGAAATCAAACACAGAAAATGACTAAATGTGGAGTGCACTGCTACACGCCTGTGACTGACGTACCAGGAAGAGTCTAAGGCAAGCCTGAGATACACAGTGACTCTATCTCAAGGACCAAAGGGTGTGTATAGCTCCGTGGTTGAATGTTTGTCTAGCACACAATTTACCCCGAGTTCCCAGCACCACACACGCCAAAACAAAATTACATAAGAGAAGTGATATCATTGGTAAATGGATGAAATTTAAAATTAAACCACAGCTAGAAAAATCTCGAGCTTCAGATCTATTTACTTTTCCTCAAAGAACAAATATTAGAGTTCTACATGTAAATGCTTAACTCCAACTCTCTTCTTAATTTTCTCCCCTCCTTTTCTATAACATAGTTTGGAGAGTCAACAAAGTGAGGCCACATATAGCCCATAGTCTGCTTTCCTAGTTACAAGACCTAACAACATCCTTTTTACACGTTTTAAAGGGACAGAACAACAGACAAAACCCAAGTAGTCGATCAGTGTGGCCTCGGAAGCCTAAATCACTTACAAACTGGCCTGTTTTAATTTGCTAATTTTAATAAAGGTAAAGTATTAGAAAGAATTGATTGATGCCTGGGTGACCTAGGCCATTTCTGAGGCCACAGGGCTCAGCCACTTTTGGACTCTGGGCTCTGAGTCCAGAGATGCTGCTCTCCACCACTTCTGACAAAGCCAGACAGACATAAGTGGAAATAACTTCCATTTGGAAGGAAAAAGAATAACCTTTGGGTTCCTGCCAGAGCCATATGAATAAACTTCAAAATATAGATTCTAGTAGCATTCCTTAGGGAATCCTTGTTGAGTTAATGTGGACAGGAAGCATTCAGCAGTACACAGCACACCCCTCACAGTCCACTCCTCCTCACTGTCATTGGGAGATCCACTGCCCCCTGAATTCTATTCCAGTCTGTCACCTGGAAGCAGTATTTGTTCACGGTCAAACATCATTCATGACTCCACTCATGCATGCTCACACACACAAAACCAAACCATGGAGCCATGTGGCAGCCCACAACCCCACAGTCACACCATCAGTGGTGAGGACAACAGCCTGAAGATATTTCCTGTTGTTTTAACTTCGCCACAATGGCTGCAGCTTAACCTACTGCTATTTCAGCCAGAAGTTGTGACTTCACAGTTACCAGCATGTTTCTATGGCAGCTGCCAGGCTGCTCAAGCCACAACCTGGTAGGAATTCTGTTCCTGCAGGCACCGGCCCTGTCACTGCTGCTAAAGGTAGCTTTAACTAAATCTCTATTGTTCTATTTATAAATAAGACATGAGATTCAAAGGCTGGTGTGAAAACCTGCTAGCTCAGTGAGGTTGAATAGGAACTAGCTGACCTTTTCTCCTTAGTGGTGTCTCCCAAAGAGAGTGTCCTTTTGTTCTGACAAATAACCACAACAAAAAGCCATGCCACTCCAAATCCCCCTACTCCTTCCTGTGCATCTCTCTGTCTATCCCAGTGCCCGCTGATGCTCTATGATTACTTCCTGTCAACTAGTTGTTAACTTGGCCTCCTGACCCAACGTTAATTTTATTTAATTAATGTGAATGCAAATTAGGAGTTCACAGCGTGAGCAAATATCCCCCATCACTTTTCATGTGGTTTACATATTAATCTAGGTCAAAATGGCTTTAAAAGTTTTAACTTTGTTTCACGTAAAACCACCCAATTTAAGGTCTGTAATAATAAAGCCTACCTTAAAACTGCCGAGAAAAATTCAAGTAGGAATTCTTCCCACCCCACTATGTAAAAAGTTCCTGATGGACAAGGCTGGTTTCCATGTGAGCTCTCCATGATGGATGCTCTCTCATTCATTCAAAAATCCTCTTGTGACAGGCAGTTAGTACTATTCCCTAAGGAAGGGTATAGTGATAACTTATCTGTCGGTATGAATCACAGCATAGCCCTTATCATCTGTCTGTACATTTCTCAGTGCCCATGGCTGTAACTGGTGCCAGCTATAAAAACATCATAAACAACATGACCAAAACCTTAAAACACAAGAGGCCAGAACCAGAAAACAAATACAAATTTTATATTGGTAGACTGAAATTAAAATAGATTTTTAGAAATCTACCCCAGTTTTTCCAGAGAAATACTGAAACAGCATCTTAAGTGATGGTCTTTAGTGTTCTTTCCAGATTATAGTAATCAGGGTTCCGGAGTGAAACAGAACCAAAAGGGTGAATATATGTTGCAAACGAGATTTATTACAGTGGCTTACACTTCACAGGCTGGGTAACCAAGCAATGGCTAGTTGCACACCGCAGAGGCTGAAAACTCATTATCTACCCAGTCCATGAGGCTAGATGCCTTGCCAGGCTCAGTCTGACACTAAAGGTCTGGAATGTTCTTGGAGAGTCACTGACCTTTAGTCTACATAGGAAGGCAAAGCAGCAGGTTCTAATGTCAGTGGAGGTTGTAGTAGCAGCTATGACAACAGAATAGATGCATTTGCACCAAGGAGTGAAGGCAGGCAGGCAAAAGCCACAGAGCTCTTTCCACAGACCTCTTTAGAGTGGGGATGTGACAGGTGAGGTCCACTCTAGAAGACAGTCTTCCCCATTCAGTTAACCCTTAAATGCCCTCACAGACTCACCTCATACCTTAGTCCATTCTTGGTCTAATCCCAGATTAACCATTGTTCATGTCTTATAAACAGGCCATTGAGGTCAGCCCAGCAGGTAACGGCACCTGCTGCCAAACCTGGTGACCACAGTTCAGTCCTGGAACCTACATGGTGGAAGGGAAAAGCACTTCTGCTGTCTGTTTACTGACTTCCACGGGGATCATGTGTGTGCACGTGCACTTACACACACTTACACACACACACACACAAATAGTAAATGAATTAAGAAAAATGCCATTTTTAAAAGGTTCATATAAAAAAGCTTTAGTGAAAATTGCAAAAGTGAGGGAAGGAGGCAGAAGACGGGGAAGAGATGCAGGACAAAGATGAAATCCCTCCCCAGGGTGCGGCTCATGACTTGGGAGCCCACTCTGTTCCCAGAGTCTTTGAGCACCCGAATTGTTTTGCTGGTTTGTGAGAGTAGAGTACCTTGACCTTTGTGGGTGATGCAGAGCAAAGGACCAGTGATGATGCCCCTCTGTACATCTGCCAGATTCCTAATAATAGACCTTTATGGTAAAATCTTATTTCTTGGACCTTGCTGTCAAATCAACTCATTTTGCAAAACCTTATACATTTCAAATAACATTTTGAACCAACAAACATTCTTTGCGAACATTAACAGTAAGTTTCAAATGTCTGTAAATCCTATCTATAATAGTCAAACTTAAAAGGGTATTTTTTTTCTATTCTAAATGGCGTGTACTTCTGTAGAGAGGCTTGGAATGTGGGTACATGTGTTTATACAAATACTCTCACAGCCTGACTTAACTTGTTAATTCAACTAGTCTTTCATTTTTTTCTTCTGTAAAAAGAAAGATCTTCCTTGGGGCCCTCTTATGAGTAAAACTATTCACATACCACTAACGACACACTTTTCAGGCTGTCGCTCAACCTGAAGCTTAGTAACAACAAGGCATAAATGCCATTCCATCTTAGAAATGCTCCAAGCGTGCAAGAGAGAGTATTAATTTCAAAGTGCTATTGATATGAAAATGCTAATAAAAGAGAGTCATGAAAATGTGTAATTTGATTGAAGGTTACAAGATAATTCTGGTTAGAGAGGAAATGAGTGGACAGGTCTGGTGTGGTATGAGAAATATACATTCAGGAACTTGGTTAGTGGGCGTTGCTATTACATATCACATTCTAAACACACCAGCCACAGTTGTTTATAAGGGTCTGGTGTCCTGGTTACTAAATAGTGGGTGCCTTTAGAAGCAATAAATATTTTAAACCTTGTCACTTGGACTTGCCACTGAAGCCATCTGTTGAAGAGAAAGGGGCACTAATTTTGTAACTGTATCTTCTGGAAAGCTGACTGCCTAAGGAGTTGGCACGTTGCCAACACTTACCATAGCAGTGTGGCACTAGGGTTCCAAGTGAGTTCCATGAGACTGGGAGCCGCTGTTAAAGTCAATAATCAGATTATACCCAAAGAAAACAAGAATTCATAGCCACCAATGCAATAATGTGCACCCATGCACATGTGTGTGACTTCCTCTATACAGCACTGTAAAATTATTTTAAATGATGTGGGACTTTGGGGCAGACATGACATCTGGTCATTGGACTTATGCCACAAAATACCTTCAAATACAAAAAAATACCATACAATCGAATATTTGATCAAGTGCATTTGGATACAAATAATGCTGGAAGATTGATAGACAGATGTTCCATTTAGAAGTGTTTGCATCATCTAGGAAAAAATAGCACTTTATGGTAGTAATACATAACCCCATTTCCAGAGGCCAGCCAGTGAGATAATTTTGAGATAATCATCCTGTTTTTATACTATCATTTCATTTAATGTGGTTGCTGAAAAGAAACTTAATAAATGACTTTGGCCTAATGAGATAATTTGCAAGTTACCAGTAATGACATTTCAGTCTTTCTTCTCCTGTTATGTGTCCCCATCTAAGGCTGTCGTCTTCCAGGCCTCAAACATGGATGAATAAAGCATTAAGTTGGCCAAATGGGGAAATACATACAGCTTGCTGGTGCTACAGGACTGAACCTGGTATTATAACATCCATTAAGAATTTTACATTTTGGAAAAAGAGAAAGATGAAAACAAAAAAATCAGAAGGCAGATGTGGTGGCACACATAATTCCAGAATGGGAAACTGAGGCAGGAGGACCACCATGAGGCAGAGAGCAGTCTGAAATATATAAAAAGTTCCAGTCCATCCAGGGATACATAACAAGACTATCAAAATAAGAAAAGAATCAGTAGGAGGCTGTCAGATCTAAGCTTGAACTTGACCCAGATAAAATAAATAATTTTAGTAAAAAAGACAGACAAAAACATCCTGTCCAGGAAGAGGATGTAAAATGAATGTTTAAGCATGATGCATAAAAAAAATACCTTTAATCTTCCACAAGCAAATTCAAAAGGTGACATCTTTCCATGGATGCCTTTAGAGTTGCCCATAACCTCCAGCCTCACAGCAAACTGAAAAGCCCATTCAGTCCCCTGCTACAGAGCTGCTTTAGGAAAACCTCCAAAGCCTTGGTGTGTGGGCCAGCATAGTGCCTCTAAGTGGCCTCCCTTGTCTTGGCAAAACATATTAGACTCCACAGGGAGAGAACCTTCCAGTCCTAGCCATGAATCTATAGACTTCATTTCCTAAGAATCCTAACCTTGCCTGCTCCATCCGCTGGACCAGCAAGCTCCATCCATGATTCTACCTCTACGTGTGAGCTGGACAAGGTTGCTCCTCCATCCCACACCACACTTTTATTCACTGACTAAGGGGACCCAATAACAGCATCCACTGTTAACTCTGCTCTGATAAGCTACCAGGCAACTCTCCCCTAGGCAGCCAGGGAAAATGCACCTCCATCAGGCCTCCTCTTGAACCCAGATAAGACCCAGGAAGCTCAGGAGAATGGGAAACTTATAATCTAATTATCAAAAAAGAAGCCAGTGGCTTGGAAGGTGGGTGTGTCAGAAAGCACTTGCCTTGCAAGCACTGGAGATCCAAGCTGGATGAGATGGCACATTCTTGCAATCTCAGGCTTGGGGACACAGAGACAGGAGGATCCCTGGGGCTGGATTCCAGCCCTGCTAGCATAATTAGTGAGCTCCAGACCAAAGGATGTAGAGTGTGCTCCTGAGGATGAGAGCTGAAGGTGTCTTCATGCCTGCACATGCACACATACAAACATGCACATACGTGCACACACACATGCTTTCCAAAGAGAAACCAAATGGTGTCTTTCCTATACCTGCTCCTATGAGCATAATAATTCAGTGAGTTATGAATACTAATATTTTAATCCAGGTGCTAAATTAACAACAAATGTAAACAACACAAACTATAAAATAATACACTAAAAATAACAACTGCAAAATAATAACTCATTCTGATCCAACAGTCATGGGCTTTTATTTCATTTCACTGTGGATAAATCTAGTAAAAACAACACAACAGGAAATTCTAGACATGACAGAGACACCTCACTGTATAAGTCTCTCTTCTGCTTCTATAACAAAATACAACTCAACAACTCAAGAGTGAAGAGGTTTATTCAGCTCAGTATGAGGTTACCATGGCAGGGAAGCCACAGCCTGAGGGAGGGAGCCACTCACAGCACATTCAGGAGCAGACAGTGATGAAAATGTTCACGTGCGCTCTCTCCATTTCCACACAGTCCTGAATTCCTTGCCTAGAGAAATAGTGCCACAAAACTGTACTTGATCTTGCCAACACGATACTTCCTAAAGACTTTCAAGGGTAAATTCACAGGTTTTTCTAGGGCCTTTCCCATCAAATTCATAACCTATTCTAACAAGGGATGAGGCCCCTGCATTGGATGCTGATGCCCCCACTCTATCATCTGACAATGGATGAGGCCCCTGCATTAGATGCTGATGCCCCCACTCTATCATCTGACAAGGGATGAGGCCCCTGCAT
Source organism: Sigmodon hispidus (assembly GCA_004025045.1). Lineage (NCBI taxonomy): Eukaryota > Metazoa > Chordata > Mammalia > Rodentia > Cricetidae > Sigmodon > Sigmodon hispidus. The sequence continues at coordinate 9,972 of PVIH01030106.1, forward strand.
TGGATGCTGATGCCCCCACTCTATCATCTGACAAGGGATGAGGCCCCTGCATTAGATGGTGATGCCCCCACTCTATCATCTGACAAGGAATGAGGCCCCTGCATTGGATGCTGATGCCCCCACTCTATCATCTGACAAGGGATGAGGCCCCTGCATTAGATGATGATGCCCCCACTCTATCATCTGACAAGGGATGAGGCCCCTGCATTACATGGTAATGCCCCCACTCTATCATCTGAGTATCAGATTATAAAGGAGTAAAGCTGGGACTGGCCAGTTGGCTCAGTGGGTAAATGCATTTGCTACCAAACCTGACAAGCTGAGTTCAATCCCCATGACCTACATGGTAGAAAAATAATACCACCTGCCCCAAATTATCCTCTGACCTCCACATTCACACCATGGCTCTTCGTACTAACCCCTTCTACTCTCCACATCCCTCCACACACCTCCACACCTCCACACACACACACACACACACACACACACACACACACACACACACGCATGCATGCACACACACATGCACGCACACAGGCATGCACCATAGATATATAATTTTTTTAAAAAATGAGGGTAGTAGAGCCACATTCAGCAAAAAGACACAGCACTGGCATCAGACAGACATGTGGCCCAGTGGAAAAGAAAAGATAAGGCAGTCCAGAAGCAAACACTGACATTTATACTAAGATTGACTTTTGTGAGAGGTTTTTTTTTTTTTTTTTTTTTTTTTTTTTTTTTTTCTGTCAAGGGTAGCCAACCACCAAGGGCCTATAATATTCTGTCATATCACCTCATCTTGTGAAACTCTGTTCCCGTTCACCCATCACCTGGACATTCCTGAGATGTGATTATCCATCCTCTTTACACCAGTTATGAATCAGCCTCATGTACAGGATTGTGAGATGGAGATGTGTGACACAGTTACTACCTGTGCTAGGGTGGAAACTTAGTGTACTTCCTCTCCCGTGTGTGTTTGCTAGCCCAGTGTGGGTTGTGGCATACCCTTTTCTTTGAAAAAATGAAATTGGCTTGCTGAGGTTACTTTCATTCTGTACATATGTTTCTTTGTGCAACACTGAGGATGTTCTTTTTCAAAACCTTCAGCAAGACTGTGTCAAATAAATGACACTTGAAACAAAAGCAATAAGGTTAAAAAGTAGGGTTTTTAAAAGGTGGGTATTTTGGTTTTTTGATAAAATGGTGCTGGAATAACCACATACCCACAAGCTGAAGAATAAAGTTGGAGCCTTACCTTATACCACATGAAAATGCATCAACCCCAAATGGATCTCATACTTAAACATGAGAGCTAAAACTAAAACCTAAACCTAACCCTAACTCTAACCCTAAAACATACAGAAGAAAGTATGGGCATAAATTTTGATAACTATAGATAAAGTAGTGTTCTATTTTAAGACAGGGTTTCTATGGGCAGCCCTGGCTATTCTGGAACTCACTTTGTAGACCAGGCTAGTCTCAAACTAAGGTCCGTCTGCCTCTTTGCAGACTGGCAATTCCTCATGCTTTTGGTTTTATTTGTTTGGGGTTTTTAGGGGGTGGCACTAAGAATTGAACTTATGGCCTCACACACACTAGGCAAGTGCTCTACCATTGAGCTATAATCCCAGGAATTTCTCATAATATTAAACAGAGAGGTTCCAAGCATCCTGGCAGTTCTTAAATGCTGCTCAAGAGACTGAAAACCAGAGCTACATAATAGTTTGTCCTGAAATGTTCAGAGCATTATTTATAACCATTTCAAAGTGAAAACGGAAACAGTGACACGGCTCAGCAGGTAATGGTTCTTGCCGTGGAGACAGGTGATGTATGTTCAGTTCCCAGACCCTGCAATGCAGAAGAAGAGAACCAACCTCTACAAGGTGACCTCTGTCCTCTTCCACTTGCACAATGGCATGTACTTCTACACACATACACAAAATAAGTAAATACATACAAAAACTGAAAACTGCCTATCTCCACTTACTGGTAAACAAATAAATATGTTGTGGTATACTGATGTAATAGAATTTTAGTATGAAATGAAAATGGGAACAAAATCCCATACAGTCTGTAACATATATAAAACATTAGGTAAAATTAACCAGTGGTCATAAAAGGTTGCATATCAATATAATGTATCAATTTCACACATCTATGCAATATCCAGAATATAAAAAAATCTATTGGGACATAAATGTTTGCCAAGAGTTAGGGTGACAGAGTAACAGGAAATAAAGATGAATGGCTTCATTCTCAAATTAAACAGTGATATACACGACGTATATATGCAAAAAAACCCAATAAATTATGTGCCTCAAATGGGTGAGTTTTATGGTGCATGAATTATATCACAATAAAACTTTATTAAAGGCAAAAGTCAAAATATAGATGGAGAGAAAGTAAATTCTCTTTCATAATAAGCTAGGGAGCAACAATGAAGTGGTAGGAATTAAGACTTTGCTTCTAGGTGCTGTCTCTAACACCAAGTTTAAGTGAATCTCTCCTTGTTGACTGTGATAGGATGCAATGGTGGTGTGTTCTACACCAGACTATGAAGCTGGGTTCCCACTCCTCCACTCAGAGTTTTGTAAACACTCTGTAAACAGCACACAAACAGCCACGCACAAGTTGTGAGAGTATAAGAACCAACAGAAGCCCAGCTCTTTGTTATGAACCTCAGCCACTGCTTAGATTTTAGTTGGGCTTTATATTCCAACCCTGAAACTTCTGTAAGTCGAGAAGAAGGAGGAG
>PVIH01030107.1:0-12622 GCA_004025045.1 Sigmodon hispidus
TCACCAACCCTACAAGTGATAGAGGACTGATCTCTAAGATATATAAAGAGCTCAAGAATTTAGATCCCAAAACCTTGAATAACCCTATCAAAAAATGGAGTTCAGATCTAAAAAGGGAATTCTCAGCAGAGGAACTACGAATGGCTGAAAGGCACCTGAAAAAGTGCTCTTCATCTTTAGCCATCAGAGAAATGCAAATGAAAACATCTTTGAGATACCACCTAACACCTGTTAGATTGGCTAAGATAAAAGGTACAGATGACAGCTTTTGCTGGAGAGGATGCGGAGCAAGGGGAACACTCCTCCATTGTTGGTGGGAGTGTAAGCTTGTTCAGCCACTTTGGAATACAATATGGAGGTTTCTCAGAAAATTGAGAATCAATCTCCCCAAGGACCCAGTAAATGACCATTCTTAAAGATTTTGTATATGAGTGCATTTCCTTAAAATAAAATTAAGATTTGTTTAAGATGTATTGATGAACTAAAAGTTAGTGTCTGAATTTTTCTATATCAAGTTTGTCTTTGGCCTGCATGCAGAGCTTTAGGATAGAGAAAACACATATGTAGTGTGATTTAGAGTGCAAGACACTAAAGCTCTTCACATAGTTCAGCTGAACAGTATCTACCACACACCTGGAAAGATCTACAGTTCTGAATGACCAGGGTTTTTCATTATTATTATTTTATTATTATGAACAAAGATGTCACACTTTCTATCCTTGTATATCCTTATTCAAGGTCCCTTCCCCTTCCCACCATATCAGGTCATTCTCTCTTCTCCACAACTCCCCATCCCCTCCCTGGGTAGGCGGCAGGCAGTCCAATGGTCCAACTGTCCCAGTATTGCTTAGTTCAGCCTCCACTCCTGGCAGATCCAGTTTTCTCCCCCCTCCCTCAAGAGGGAGTCAGGTGTTCCTCTAAGGGGAGTGGGATCCAAGGAACCACTGAACAGCTTGGTATCAGAAACACTTTGGAATGACCAGGGTTTTGAACATGCTCTGGTTACTTTCCCAGGGTTCCTTTTAGTGAACCTAAATTCTACAGTGTTAGGGTACACTCAAGAGGACTTCCACAATTTTCTAACTTAGTCATTTTAAAGCTCATTCAAATTAGTCATGTGTGAGCATACACACGCCCACACGGTGGGCAGGGGGACAGGGAACAGACATACACAGAGAGGTGCTTTCCTTCTAGAATCATTGAGAAATGCTCCAATTTATTATCATGTGATTGTGTCACAGAAAAATAGTGACAGAGTAATAAAGGTACTATGACATATATCTGTATCTATATATGTATATATATATATAAATGTAGGTATGTTTGTGTATATTTATTTATATATATTTATTTCCATTTTATTTATAAATAATTTATAACATAGTCTTCATTATAATGTAGTCTAACCCTGTTGTTTCTTTACTGACCATATTTCTGGATAGTCTCACTATTAGTGAGAGTACGGTACTGAAGTACCATAATTATTGTATTAGGAAATTGCTCCACTTTCTCAAATACAACTTTTTTTTAATACTATTCCTTTTTTCTTTTGTTTTCTTGTATAAATATTTATTTGTTGTTTTTACATCATGCTCCCCATCAAACTCTCAGAATAATACCCCCACTTATGATCTCTCCATTTACAAAACCTCCCATTCATGCTGCTCATTTGCTTACTGGAGCATAATTAAACCCTATGTGGCCAGACCCTGAAAGAAAACAAGTCTTTCCTTACCCACATCCCTGCCAGAGGCCATCAATATAGAAGTGAGGCATTGTGTCATTTAGCTATATCCTAGCCTTCACTTCTTGTGTACAATGACATCTCTCTCTTTTTATTTTTTTTTAAAGTACAGGAATGAGTGAGTACATTCCCTGCTTTTCTTTCTGGGTTTCTGATACCTCACTCAGGAGGATATTCTCCATATCCAACCTTTTGTCTGCAAATTTTAGGATTTCATTTTTTCTTACTGCTCAGTAGTACCCCATTGTGTAGCTGTACCACATCTTGTTAATCTATTCCTCAGGTGAGGGGCATCTAGGTTGTTTCCAGGTTCTTGCTATTATGAATAACATATTATTCATATATATTATGAACATAGTTGACTTAATGCTATTGAGATGTGAATGTGCGTCTTTAGGGTATATACTTAAGAATGATATTGCTGGATCCTTGTGGAGAATGATTCCCAATTTTCTGAGAAACCACCATACTGCATTGCAAAGTGGCTGAATAAATTTACACTCCCAACAACAATGGAGGAGTGTTTCCCTTGTTCTATATCCTCTCCAGCATAGTCTGTCATCAATGCTTTTAGTCTTAAACATTCTGACAGGTATAAGGTGGTATCTCAAAGTTGTTTTGATTTGTATTTCTCTTATGGCTAAAGTTGTTGAGCACTTTTTCATGTACATTTTAGCCATTTTTAATTCTTCTACTAAGAAATCCTTGTTTAGTCCTGAACCCCACTTTTTAATTGAGTAATTAAGAGTTTTGGACTCTAGTTTCTCCTGTTCTCTATATGCTTTAGAGATCAATCCTCTATCATTTGTAAGGCTGGTAAAAATCTTTTCCCATTCTGTAGACTGTTCTTGGCCTTACAGAAGTTTCTCAATTCCAGTAGGTTCCACTTTTTGATTGCTGTTTATAGTGTCTATGCTGCTGGTGTTATATTTAGGAAGTAGTCACCAGTGCCAATGCATTAGAGGGTATTTCCCACTATCTATTATATCACGTTCAGTGTGGCTGGGTTTATTTTGAGGTCTTTGATCCACTTGGATTTAAATTTTGTCCAGGGTGATAGGTTTCGATCTATTTTCATTTTTCTGCCCACTACCATCCAGTTATGGCAACATAATTTGCTGAAGATAACTATCTTTCTTTCATTGAATATTTTTGGCCTCTTTGTCAAAAATCAAGTGTTCACAGGTGTGTGAGTTAATGTCTTGGTCTTCAGTTTGATTCCATTGGTCCACAAGTCTGTTTTTATGCCAATACAGAGCTGTTTTTATTACTGTAGCTCTACAGTATAACTTGAAGTAAGGGATGGTGATGCTTCTTGAGATTCTTTTGTTGAGCAAAATTGTTTGGGAATTTCTGGCTTTCCTGTTATTCCAAATAAAACTGAGCATTGTTCTTTCAAGGTCCAAAAATTATTGTATTGAGATTCTGATGGAAATTGCATTGAATTTTTAGATTGCTTTTGGTAAGATTGCCATTTTCACTATGTTGATTCTACCTATCCAGGAACATGGGAGATCTTTCCATTTTCTGATATTCTCTTCAGTTTCTTTCTTCAGAGATTTAATGTTTTCATCAAACAGATTGGATACTTCTTTGGTTATGATTACACCAAAGTTTTTAATGCTATTTGTAGCTATTATAAAAGGTGATGTTTCCCTTATTTCTTCTTCAGCCCTTTTATCTTTAGTGTATAGAAGGGCTACTGATTTCTTTGAGTTAGTCTTGTTTCCTTCTACATTGCTGAAAGTGTTTATCAGACGTAGAAGTTCCCTAGTAGAATTTTGTGGGTTTCTTATGTATACAATCATGTCATCTGCAAAAAGAGATAGTTGACTTCTTCTTTTCCAATTTGTATGCCTTTAAACTCCTTTTGTTCTCTTATTGCTTTAGCTAAAGTTTGAGAACTATGTTGAATAGATAAGGGGAGAAGAAACAGCCTTGTCTAGTTTCTGATTTTAGTAGGATTGCCTTGAGTTTTTCTCCATTTACTCTGATGTTGGCCATCAGCTTCTAGTAAGTCACCTTTATTATTTTTAGGTGTTTTCCCTGTATTCCTGATCTCTCCATGACTTTTATCATAAATGAGTGTTGGAATTTGTCAAAGGACTTTTCATCATCTAAGGAAATGATCATATGTTTATTTCCTTCAAATAATGTATAAGATGAATGACATTTAAGTTTTCTGTATGTTGATCCATTCCTGCATTTCTGGGATGAAACTTACTTGATTATGGTGAATAACTTTTTTATATATTGTTGGATTTGATTTGCCAGAATTTTGGTAAGAATTTTTGCATCAATGTTCATGAGAGAAATTGGTCTGCAATTCTCTTTCTTAGTTGTGTCTTTGAGTGACTTGGGTATCAGGGTTATTGTGGCCTCATAAAAAGAATTTGGCAATATTCCTTCAGTTTCTACTGAACAGTTTGGAACAGTTTGAGGAGTATTGGTGTTAGCTTTTCTTTGAATGTCTTGTAGACCTCTGCACTGAAACCATCTGGGCCTGGGCTTTTTTCTTTAGAAGACTTTTAATGAAAGCTTCAATTTCCTTTGGTGTTTTAGGACTGTTTAGGTCTTTAATCTGATCTTGATTTAATTTTTGTAAATGGTACTTACCCAGAAAGCTGTCCATTTCTTCTAGGTTCTCCATTTCTGTGGAGTATAGATTTTCAAAGTATGAACTGATAATTCTCTGAATTTCCTAGGGGTCTGTTGTTATGTCTCCCATTTCATTTCAGATTTTTTTATTTGGATGCTCTCTCTCTGCTTTTTGGTTTGGATAATGGCTTATCTATCTTGTTTACTTTCTCAACAAACCAACTCTGATTCATTGATTTTCTGTATTCTTTTTTTTTTCAGCTTATTTCAGCTCTAAGTTTCATTATTTCCTGCTGTCTATTCCTTCTATGTGTGTTTTCTTCTAATTGTTCTAGGATCCTCTGCTGTGCTAATAGTTCTCCTGTGTGGAATTTTTCTAGTCTTTTCATGTAGGCATCTAGTGCTATGAATTTTTCCCTTAAGAATGCTTTCATTGTATTCCATGTGTTAGGGTATGTCATGGATTTAATTATGTCAAATTCTAAAAAGTCTTTGATTTCTTTCTTAATTTCTTCCTTGGCTCAGAGGTGGTTCAGTTGAGTGATGTTTAGTTTCCCGGAGTTGATAGGCTTTCTGTGATTCTTAATGTTGTTGAACTCTAACTTTAGATCCTAGTGATCTGAAATGGTACAGGAAGATATATACATTTTTTTGGTACCTCTTGATATTTGCTTTATGAACTAGTATGTGGTCAATTTTAGAGAAAGTTTCATGTGGTGCTGAGAAATATGTATATTCCTTTTTGTTTGGGCAGTGGGTTCGATATATATCTACTAAATCCATTTGGACCTTAACTTCTGCTAGATTCCCTGTTTCTCTGTTGAGTTTCTGTCTGGTTGACCTAACCAAGGGTGAAAGTTGGTTACTGAAGCCTCCCACTATTAGTGTGTCAGGTTTGATATGGGGTTTAAGCTTTAGCTGTGGTTTTTTGTTTTGTTTTGTTTTTTGTTTTGTTTTGTTTTGTTTTTTCCATATGTAGGAGTCCTTGTGTTAGTGGCATAGGTATTGAGGATTGAGATTTTGTCTTGGTGAATTTATTTTTCCTGAGATGAATAAGTAGTGACATTTCTGTTTCTTTTTATTGATTTTAGTTTGAAGTCTATTTTGTTAGATATTAGAATGGCTACACGAGCTTGTTTCTTAGAGCCATTTGATTGGGAAGTCTTTTCCCAACCCTTTACTCTGAGCCTGTGTCTGCCTTTAAAGTTTAGGTGTGTTTCTTGTATGCAGCATAAGGATAGTTTCTGTCTTTGTATCCAATGTTTTTGGGTATGCCTTTTCATAGGTGAATTGAGTCCATTGATATTAATGACTAATGGTCAACATTTCCCATCATTTCTAGTAGTAGCTTGTTTTTCCATTTTTTGGGGAGTGGTTCTTCAGTGGACTTATCAATTGTCTGTGGTTACTTGGATGTTTTTGGTTTCCTTAGGTTGGAGTTTTCCCTCTAGGTCTTTCTGTAGGGCAGGATTTGTGGTTAGCTATTGTTTAAATCTGGTTATGTCTTGAAATATCTTGTTTACTCCATCTATGTCGATTGATAGTTTGGCTGGGTACAGTAGTCTAGGTTGGCATCCATTCACTTTTAGTGTCTGTATAATGTCTGACCAGGACTTTCTTGCTTTCATTGTTTCCACTGAATATTCGATATTATTCTGATAATGTAAAAACAAAATCACAAGTAAGTTCACAATTTAGATAATTTTGTTCTAATATTTACATATTTCTGTCAACTTACTTGGGAATTCTGGAAATAAGCTTCATTATCTATGCTGAATAAACCTTATGTAAAAATCTCTACATTAAGCAGACAGACATATTTTTGTAATGCCGTATTTCATGGACTTTTTGTTGGCTCCATTAATTTCTAGGAACTTATTGGAGCCTAAGGTTATTTAACCAAGATACAAAACCTGTGTATAATTGCTCTGCCAGGACCTTCACACCTAGTTGCCTTTGAGGAAACTAGTTACCCCTGAAGGCCTTGTGATGACCTTATGTGTGTCCCTTAGTCTTAGACAGTGACTGCTGTTGAATATATGATTGATGATATCACATTTCGGCACACATTTTTGTTGTTGTTTTAACTGTGTGTTTTTGTAGAGATGTGATTTAGTGTGCCATCAGACATAAACACCAAGAATTTGCTGTCAGATGCCTTCTTTTCTGAGAGTGCAGCAAAGTCTTTAGTCTCTGACTTTACACCATGAAAAAGAGTCATGTCTTCCTTTAGCAGGATAGGAACAAGATAAATTTTACCACCGCATTTTAGTAAAATTGACTTTGGAAACACACATGAAGTTTATTGCCTTTTTTGTCAAGTACTGAATAATGAGTTTCGTCTTCCCACACATAATGTCACACTATGAACTGCCTCGGTGGCTACTCACACTATCGTGTCTCTTGATTTACTTTTTCATTTTGACATTGGTGCTTTCTCTTCTTTCTTAGGTACTGATTTGGTCTCTTAGTGCCTCAGTGTTGCTCTTAGAACCCTTCTTAGTGCTCAGAGAAGAATGGAACCTGGGCCTTCATTGTCTTTCTGTTTCTAGTCTTCCATTTCTGCTAGACCCTAGTCTTCTTTAGGTTTATTCTAGGTTTTCTTTTTTTTTGTTCTCTGTGTGTGTCTTTTTTTATTATGAATAAAGTCACATTTTCCATTCATGTGTGTCCCTGTTCAAGGTCCCATCACCTTCCCACCTCCTCCAGTCACACTCTCTTCTCCACAGCTCCAATTTCCTCTCCAGCAAGGGCAGGAGGTCCCAATGTCCCAATATGGCTTAGTTCAGCATCCACTCCTGGCAGATCCAGTTTCCTCCCCCCAAAATCAAGACTGAGTCAGGTGTTCCTCTAGAGGGAGTGGGATCCAAGGTGCCAGTACAAGGTGTATCAGATCCCAAGCTGTCCAGTGGTTGTGGTTTGCAGCTTGGACATACCTGGCTTTGACTTTGTTTGTTTGTTTGTTTGTTTGTTTGTTTAGAGTCAATTAATGAGTGAGTACATCCCCTGTTTATCTTTCTGGATTTGTAATAACTCACTCAGGAGATATTCTCCAAATCCATCAATTTGCCTGAAAATTTTAGGATATCATTTTTTCTTACTGCTGAGTAGTACTCTATTGTGTAGATGTACCACAGTTTGTTAATCCATTCTTCAGTTGAGGGGCATCTAGGTTTGCTACCATGTTCTTGCTATTACGAATGATGCTGCTATGAACATAGTTGACCTAATGCATTTGGAGTGCAACTGTGTGTCCCTAGAGTATACACCCAGAAGTGGTATTGCTAGATCCTTGGGGATATTGATTCCAAGTCTTCTGAGAAACCACCATATTGCATTCCAGAGTGGCTGAACAAGCTTACACTCCCACCAACAATGGAGGAGTGTTCTTCTTGCTCTGCAATCCCTCCAGGATAGGCTGTCATCTGTGTCTTTTATTTTAGCTAATATGACAGGTGTAAGGTGGTATCTCAAAGTTGTTTTGATTTGCATTTCTCTGATGGCTAAAGAAGTTGAGCATTTTTCAAGTGCCTTTCAGCCATTCTTAATTATTCTGCTGAGAATTCTCTTTTTAGTTCTGAACCCCTTTTTTGATTGGGTTATTCAAGGTTTTGGGCTCTAGATTTTTGAATTCTCTATGTACTTTAGAGTTCAGTCCTCTTTCACTAGTAGGGTTGGTGAAAATCTTTTCCCGTTCTCTAGGCTGTGGTTTTGTCCTATTGACAGTGGTCCCTGCTTTACTGAAGCTTCACAGTTTCATGAGATCCCATGTATTGATTGTTGTTCTTAGTGTCTGTGCCACTGGTGTTATATTTAGGAAGTGGTTACCTGTGTCAATTCGTTGGAGGGTATTTCCCACTTTCTTTTCTATCAAGTTCAGAGTGGCAGGGTTTATGTTGATATCTTTGATGTACTTGGATTTGAATTTTCTGCAGAATGACAGGCTTGGATATATTTGCATTTTTCTACACACTACAAACCAGCTATGGGAACACCATTTGTTAAAGATACTATCTTTTTTCCATTGAATATTTTGGGCCTCTTTGTCGAAGATCAGGTGTTCATAGGTTTTTGGGTTAATGCCTGGATCCTTAATTCATCATTTATTTTATTTTTAGCCTATGCAGCTCTTTCTAATTGGAAGTCACTCCCCTCACATCTTTGTGGAGTGTTTTTATTTCTTAGAGATGTGTTTCACCTTTTTTTTTATTATCTTCACTAACCCTATGAAAAGGCACACCACTATAATTTGGAATCAAACTGACATTTTCATGCTCAACAAAATCTTTAAATTTCTGGGATGGGGTTACCCTAAAATATCTCCTCATTTTTGTTTACTTCATTTGTATCTTACTAGGAATAATTTACTTACCAGAGTGTTATCTACTTACATTTCTAAATATCATAATTAAGGGAAAACAAATTACAGAAGTGTATTTAGCAATACTTTAATGCAAAGTATCATGAATTTTGCCAATTTCACGTGCATGTATTACTATGCACAAGTAGTTCCTAACCGTGGTCTTAGATACAAAGAAATTTAAAAAATAAGAACTTAGATAAACTTTTAGTTTTCAACCCTTTTGTGTTGATTAGAAATCCCATAAAACTGGTATAAAAATGAGAGCTACCTATAGAATAAAACAAAAGTATCATTCTAGGTATAGAAATTCAAGTTCCATGACTTAAATTGCCTGACTAAAAGTAGTTCAGTAAAACAAATATCTTGGATTCTTCACATCCTTCACTCTTCTTTTTTAGGTCTATGCTGAGATCCTTCAGAATTAAACAAATGGCTACCTAGAGTCTTGACTCTTACTAATATTTCATCTTCTCCTATGGCCTGGTCTACTGGGTCAGTATTTCACATTCTTTTTGAGATTTCAATATAGATAAAAACCAAAGTTTTATAAGACTGCTCATGAAAGTTCTGACTTGTGCTTCTTCTCTGCTGAGCATACAGTTCCTTTAAGCTAGGAATTTGGACCTTATTTTGATTTCTGAGGTTGCTAATAAACATTTTGAACACTTTCATCCAATTCTGATCTTTATTTCATACATTATTTCTAGTTTGTGTTTGTGCAGTACATTCATTCAATTTGAGAAAAAGCAGCTAATAAATATGTGGGAAGACATTGTTTAGTTTTATGTAAGTGTAGTTCATGAAACAGAGGAACAACTGTTGAGAAGTACCGACTGTGAGTATGTAGTCCAGAGGAAAGAACTGTTGGTAAGGAGTAGAATTTGGAGAGTTATGTTTCTGGTTTTGCTGTGTTTATAGTTCTACAAGACCACTAAAAGAAAATATTAGAATGCCTCCATTTCAAAGGTGCTAGGATTTCTGAGAGTCATAAAACTCACAAAGTGATAAATTTTAGGTTTATTGTTATTTACTGTAATTGCCAGATGACTAGCAATTAGTCAAAACAGCTTCAATATAGGACTATTTTGCCTATTTGGAAACCCCATGAAAAGCAAAACAGCCTCTAAGAGTTATACTCTAAGAGATTAACTATTTTAGAGAATACTGATGCTCTAGTAACACAAAGATCTGACGATCAAAATGGTGTGGGATATGTGGGATCATGGACACTTGGAGCTGTTCACTGGGCATTCTGTTCTTACCTTCATCATGGTGCCTGCTTTTGTCCACATTAAGGAAAGTCTGTAGAAACATTTTTCCCACTTTGCTGTGTTTCTTTCCTACATATCTACAAAGACACTTGTCTTTGTACTCAGTATTGTTAAATTTTTGCTTTTCTTTCTCTTTTAATTTCAATTTGTGTCATTTCTTCCACAAGAAATTGTTTTTTCAGCTGTTCCAGCAGCTTGAGTGGTTTGTTTGGCTGGTTATTTTCTGTCTGAGACAGAAAGACTCATTTTACTATTCCAGCAAGAGTTTGAACTCACCTTAGACACAATCTTTGAAATGTAATACATCTGAAAATAATTTCTATTTTTCCTCTCTCCGCAAAGTTATTTACCTAATTCATTGCATCTGTACAAATGAGTCAACCTTGCAAGTTTACATAAGACTATACTTATCAGATCATTGTTAAGGTTTTGGTAGCTGATTCTCTTTATTTTGTAGCATTGGTCACTCACTGTTTTTATTTATACCATTCTCTTGGTCATTCCCAAGTATTGATGAGTCACCTCGAATTTGTGTTTTCAGGGAAGTCTTGTCAGGACAGGAAGATCTTCCTACAAGTCTGCAGAGCTTTTTCAGTCGTTTGCATTCAGTTACTTCAATAAAGACAGTATGCTTCAAATGATTCATTTGTAATCAAATGAATTATAAATTAATAGATAAGTTCATCAAAAGTCCTTATTATTTCATTTTGTTCATGAACAGAATTTATAACTAAATCTATTGTGAATATTAATCTTCCAGTATAGCAAAATATTTTGGCACAGAAATGATGTATTACTTGTTAGGATGATTAAATTTTTATAGGGTAGTAGAATATAAGTATCAAAATACCACTTTTAATTTTAGTTCTAAAGGTATACTTGCATGGAGAATATGGACAGGTAGAATATTTAAACAGTTCTCATTTAACTGTCCCAAGCTTGTCACCCAGTACTTAAAAACAATGTCAAAATAACTTTCACACTTCACTGGCACAGTCAAAAGAAAATTCAGCACCATAATGAACAAGGACTTGGGCCCAGATCCCAGGGCTCATTGCTTCTGTTTTTTGCTGTGTTATTAAAAAAAATAAAACACAAAGAAATTATAAAACATGAAAGATTACCTAATAGCAGTTAACTGAATAAAGGTAACATTGCTTGTTCACTTGTAACTAATGGAAATGGCCTAGAAAAAAAAAACAAAAAACAAACAAACAAAAAAAACACAAGCCAACCATATCATTATGACGTACAAACCTCTAGTCTGAGTTTTTGTACATATAAATATACTAGATCTTTATACTAAGCCTTGTCATAATATAACTTACTTACTTCAAGTATCATAACAATTAAATATAATTATATTTATTAAGAAGCTACAACAAAATAAATTAAGATCATATATAGCTAACTATTATATAGGATGTTGTATATGTTTCTGATCTGGCTTAGCCTCAAAGTCCAGACCAGTCCACAACTGTTTTGCCCCCTCAAAATGACTCAGAGGCTAATATTAATTATATGCTTTTTAGGCCTATGGTTCAGGCTTACTGCTAGGAAACTCTTTTTTGTTTTTTTTCACTTTTTTATTCCTTTATTTTGAATAAAGTCATGTTTTTTATCCGTGAATATCCTTGTTAAAGCTTCCTTCCCCTTCCTGCCCTTCCAGTCACTCTCTCTTCTCCACATCACTTTATCTCCTCCCAGCAAGGGCAGGAGATCCCAAGGTGCCAATGTGATTTAGTTCAGCATCCACTCCTGGCAGATCTGCTTTCCTCACCCTAATGTCAAGACTGGATTAGTGCCCATAGCTTCCAGTTCCGCTCCTGGGACCAACTGCTGTCTGCAGTGTCCCAGTGCACTCTGGAGCAGGGGTGGATAAACTCTGCCGGTCACCATACCCACAGCTCCTGCTGAGGGAATTTGCAGGGCTACCCACAGCCACCTCAAACTGAGTGAACCAACAACTACAGGGGTCTCTGAAGGACAGACTCAGACCCTGACCAGAGAGGTGACAGGAGGCACACAAACCCAAGTGCCACAACTGACCAGGAGCCATCAAATCGTGAACCACTGAAGTCATGGGCAAAGGTCAGTGCAAAAAATTACATAATAATACAAAGTACAACATGGTAACTCCAGAAGAGAGTGGATATTGAACAAATACAAGACCTAAACTGAGCAATGAAGAGGAAACAGAAGGAAGCAACACCAAAAATTCCTTTTTGATGATCATCAAAGCTCTAAAAGAAGATATGAAAAAAAACCTTAAAGAAATAGAAGAAAATACAAACAAAAAATTGGAAGAGATGAACAAATCTATGAAAGAAACATACCAGGAACTAAAAGCTGAAATAAAAGCTGAAATAGAAGCAATAAAAAAAGGCACAAAATGAGTCAAAGATAGAAATAGAAAACCTGAAGAAAAAAGCTGGAACCACAGATATAAGCATAACAGAGTTCAAGAGATGGAAGATAGAATCTCTGAAGTGGAAGACTCAGTAGCTCAAATAGATATATCAGTCAAAGAAAATAGTAAAACTAAAAAAGCCATAACTCAAAATGTTCAGGAAATCTGGGACACCATGAAAAGACCTAATTTGAGAATAATAGGAATAGAAGAAGGAGAAGAATACCAGCTCAAAG
>PVIH01030108.1:0-12617 GCA_004025045.1 Sigmodon hispidus
CATGGCCCACATGCAATCTTTTTAAATTTTTAAAATGTATATATTTGTTTTGCTGGATGGTGGTAGCACACGCCTTTAATCCCAGTGTTCAGTATGCTGAGGCAGGTGGGTCTCTGTGACTTTGGTGCCAGCCTGGTCTATCCAGTGAGACCAGGACATTCAGGGCTTCACAGAGAACCCCTGACTTGAAAGACAAAAAATATTATTTAATTTTATTCATATGAACGTTTTTGCCTGCATGTATGTCTGTGCAGCACGTGTGTGCCTGGTACGTGTGGAGGTCAGAAGGCAATGTCTCTCCTGGAACTGTGGGCCAGCATGTACTTATTACTGGGAATTAAACCCAGGTCCTCTGCAAGAGCAGCTAGTGCTCTTAACTGCCAAGGCATCTCTCCACACTTGAGATATTTTCTTTCTTTCTTTTTTAAAATCAAAATAAACAGGTCCTTACTAAACCACCAATTTGGAGAGAGAAGAGAAAAAGAATCTCCCCCTCCTCTCCAAATTACAGTCTTCTTTTCAGGAAACAAGTTCTGTTACTAGCTTCCTGCAGATTGTATCAACATACATATATACAAGCACTGTTCATAATCTCTTTTTGTTTGGTGGTTTTTGAGACAGGGTTTCTCTGTGTAGCCCTGGCTGTCCTGAAAGTCACTTTGTAGACCAGGCTGGCTTCAAACTCAAAAGAGATCTGCCTGCCTCCCCCCAGTGCTGGGATTAAACCTTTGTTTTGTGCTGGTACAAAGATATCATAGTCCATATTATTTTGACTCTCTAGGTATCTATCTGTTTATTTTGGGACAGGGCCTTACTCTGTAGTCTACAGCTGGCTCAAAACTAATGTATAACCCAAGCGAGCCTCTAGCTCCTAGTGATCTCCTGTTTTAGCCCCCAAGAGCTGGAATTATTTATTCTGTTGTATTTTTTTTTTTAAAGTAGAGTCTCCCAAATCTCAGGCTGGCCTTCCATTTGCTTCATATCCAAGGGTGACTTTGAACTTTTGATCCTCCGGTTTCCACCTCCAAAGTGCTGAGATTAGAAGTGATGGATGCCACAGGTGGTTACTCGGAATGGGGACTAGAATACTGGACTTGGGCCTACTGTGTGGGCACATTATGGGTTACATCTTCAGCCTATTTGTTTTGATTTGTATTTGTTTTCAAAGTGCTAGAATTACAAGTGTGGGACTGTACCCGGCCTCCTTCCTCCTTCCCTCCGTCCTATCTTCCTCCCCTTTTCCCCCTTCTCCTTCCTGTCTTTTCCTCTTCCTTCCTCTCCCCTCCCTTTCTTTTCTGCATTTTTGAGACAAGGTGTCAGGTAGCCCTAATGGGCCTCATACTCACTATATAGCCAAGACTGGACTTCAGCTTTTTTTTTTTAAAACTTTATTTATTTATTTATTTGCCTTGGTGTTTGCCTGGAACTGGAACTACAGACAGTTGTTAGCTGCCATGTGGATGCTGGGAATCGAACCCGGGTCCTCTGGAAGAGCAGACGGTGCTCTTAACCGCTGAGCCATCTCTCCAGCCCCGGCCTTCAGCTTTTAATAGCCTTCTTCAGCCTCATAAGAACTGGGATTATAGGCAAGAATCATGGCACTTTATTATTTCTTTTGTTATTTTTAAAATATTTTTATTATATTCCTACTTAGTGTGTGTGCATTGTAGGGGAGTCTGTTTTCTTCTGCCATGTGGATGGGTCCCAAGGATTGACCTCCAATGCTCAGGCTTCACAAGCTTGGCAGCAAGCACCCTTATCCACTAAGCCCTGCTTGTTTCTTATATTGTGTATTCATGGCAAGCAGTCTACCACTGGGGTGTGTACCCAGAACTTCCTTAGAACTGTTAAGCTGCTCTAGGTGGCCATTTCTTCTCTAGGGTCTTTCCTATTTTCTTGCTTGTATCATTGAAACCCAGTTTCAATCATCTCTCTTTTTCTGTGTTCTTTCTTCTTTTTTTGTTTGTTTCTACAAGACAGGGTTTTTCTGTGTATCCCTGGCTACCCTAGAACTTACTCTGTAGAGCAGGCTGGCCTCAAACTCAGAGATCTGCCTGCCCTGCCTCTGGAGTGCTGTGATTAAAGATGTGCACCACCACTGCCTAGGTTCTTTATTCTTTTGGTAGGGAGGGTACAGGGGATGTCATGATCTATCTATATATTTTGTTTTGTTTTTGAGACAGGATCTCTCTATGTAACCCTTGATGTCCCAGAACTCATTATGTAGACCAGATTGGCCTTGAACTCACAGAGTTCTGCCTGCCTCTGCCTCCCAAGTGCATTCATTAAAGCCATATGCTACCATGGGTAGCTGACAGTTTTCTTCTTATTTCCCAAAACCCAATTACAATCTGGCTACCATTTAAGCATATGATAGCATCCTTTTCCCTGTGATATTGGGACTTTGAGTCGGGGCCTTGTGCACACTAGGAATGAGTTTTGATTTCAGCTATACCCCCAGGACCCTGGGTGCAATGCAATGAAATGAGAAATCAAACAAAAGGTAATATGAAATTCATCCATTTCCAGCTGAGGTTGTAACAGGCCCCCAGATGTTAGTAGGCCCCCAGACTTTAGCACAACTGACTCCATGGTGGAAGTACCAGTCAGGCTGTAAAACTCAGCACATAGATAGCTTGACTTGCCAAAATTAAAACAAAGGCCTAATCTATGAAGCCCATAGTTCTAGAAAAGTCTCTAAATGTACTAACCTTGTTTTTGGATTCTGTGGTTCTGCTTCTGGCTAACTGTTCTTGTAAACTGAAGTATGTAAACCCAGGACATATGTTTTGTACTTAAAAGCTCACTCTGAGAAAGGCTTGGGACTGTGCTGGGATCCTGAACAGTCGCCGGCCAACTAATGAAGACTTTCTGTTGGCTTAAACTCATGTCCAAGCAATCTTCTCTGGTGAATACCCCACAACAAGGTGGAAATTCAAACAATCAACTCCCTGCTTCATCAAGGGAAGCATTCATATGCAAAATGACCATTTAAACATTATACCTGAATCTCATGTCCAGAAGAATATTCAGGACTTGGATGGCTCTAGAATTTTAATGAAAGCAAGACTGTTGCTCAAATCTATTCAGATAAGCAACAGGTTTTATAATTTTTTTATTACTTATTTTGTTATTTTTTTTTTATCAGCCACTCACCTTTCTTCACACTCTAGTCTTCCTTCACCTTGAATGGCTCAGTGCCTGAGGGTGAGGACCAAGCCCTTCCAGACACATGCCTTTTCCCCCCAAACTAATCTGCAGTGCTGGACCTATGACCAAAGACACACTAATGGAACTGCGAACTATGAGGCTTCACCCCAGGAGGTGGCTGCTGCCACCCACTTCCACAGGCCTGAATCTCCCCACCATAGGGGTCGGGCTCCATTTTAGGATTTGCCCATTCCTATCTCTTCCTGCCCAGCCACTCAATTAATCTTTCCTTGCCTGAGACCAGTTGGAAGCACTGGAGTGCAGGGAGGAGATGGGAAGGGCCAGACTGGGCTGCCAGGTTCTAGTCTCCTGTGCACTGAGGGCCAGACATCACCACGAGAAGGGCCTTGGAGGCTGAGAACTCACTGCTGAAGATATGGACACTCCTGCCCTGCTGTGTACAGATGGAAGATATTTATATATTGTTTGGTTGTCAATATTAAATACAGACACTAAGTTATAGTAAAAAAAAATTATACCTGAATCATGAGGGCTAGAGAGATGGCTGAGCTGTAAAGAGCATGTATAGAAAACAAATTCTACTCATAACATAACAAGAGATATAAAGTGATGCAGACGAATGTGGACAACAGCAGTTGACAGGCTAACATGGGTGGGGAAGGCTTAGGAGGCCTTAGGCTCCACAACTACAGGAACTGAGGAATGCAGAGAGCAGGAGAAATAGTCTTTCCCAGGGAAGAGCACACCAGTTGGTTATCCAATAACAAAGGGTCAGCCCTGAAAACACAGATACAAGCGACACTGTACAGATTGAGCAGGTCGTATTTAGGAATATGTATGCATATGCAATATGAATGTAATAACACTTAATGAAAGAAGAGGCCAAGGGCTGGAGAGATGGTTCAGCAGTTAAAAACACAGACTGTTGTTCCGGAGGACCTGAGTTCAATTCCCAGCATCCACATGGTAGCTAACAACTGCCTGTAATTCCAAGATCTGACTCCCTTACACAGTTATACATGCGGGCAAAACACCACTTCACATAAAATAAAAAATAAATATTAAAAAAAGAAAGAAGAGGCCAAAAATAGCAAGGGGAGCATATGAGAGGGTTTGGAGAGAAAGGGGAAATTATATAATGATGTTATAATCTCAAAAATAAAAGAAATAATTTAAAAAATATAGGCAAAGAATGATTATATCAGAGTGGATTAAATGCAGGAAAAATATTAGACTTCAAGGTTAAAAACGTCTGCTAGTTTTATTTAAGAAAAAGAAAGGCAAGTGTAGACAGACAGAAAATACCTACAACATATGTCTTCAACAGAGGCTTTGGATCCAGAATGCGCAAAGATTTTTATGACTCAAAATCAGAAAGCAGCCCAACAGCAGGGGAAGGGAAGTAGCTAGAGCATCACAGGCTGGCGTTCCGTTTACCTGAGCGGCACAACAGTTGCTGCTGAAGCAACACAGCAGACCCCATCGCAAAAAAGAGAGTCTTTAAACGGGGCACAACTTTAATCCCAGTACGTGGGAGGCAGAAGAAAGTAGATCTCTATGAGTTCAAGGCCAGCCAAGGCTGCATAGCGAGACCCTGTCTAGGAAAAAAAAAAAAAATAAAAGAAATACATACTTAGCGGTTAAGAGCACTGGCTGCTGTTCCATAGGACCCAGATTCACTTCCTGGTGCTTACATGATGATTTTTAAAAGGCTGTAACGCCAGTTCCGGGGACTCTGATGCCCTCTTATGACCTCCCAGCTACTGAACAAATGTGCTGCATAGACATACAGGGCAGGTAATATATTTATATTTGTAAAATAATAAAATTAAAAATTTTTAAACAAAACCAAAAAATAAAGCAAAATAAATATTTTAGAGGGGAGCTGAGGATGGTGGTATGCACCTATAATTTTAGCATTTTAGAGGTAGAAAGAAGAGGATTACCTCAAGTTCAAGGCCAGCCTAGTCTACACTGCAAGTTCTAGGCTAGCTAAGGCAACCTGGGATTCAATACCAACAGGACAATGGCAGCTTGCCAGGTGTAGTTGCTCAGCAGGAATCCAAGCACTCAGGGTGTTGAGGCAGGAACATTAATATGAGTTTGAGGCTGGCCTGATATATATATATATATATATATATATGATTTTTTTACTCTCAAAAAATGACAAAAAGCATAAAAAGGAACCCACCACAGAGGAACTATAACTATAGCTAAATGAGGAAGAGCGGAAGCCATTAGTTATCAGAATAATTCAAATAAAAACTATACTGACTTGTGACTATATAGTCACTAGAATACCTAAAATTAATATCATTGACAATACTAAATAACGGGACAGGGGGTTGGAGGTACTGGGATTTTCCTGTCAGACTGTGAACATAGTTTTGTAATGTTAAAATATGCAAATATATACCTATCCAATGACAGGTATGGAAGATAAATACAAGAACACATAAAAAACCACAAACACAGCAGCTGCACAGTGGCTGAACACAATTTTCTGTGTATCCTTGCAATTTGCTGACAACCAAGCCATTAAAAAGAATGAAATATTGTTTTCCCCAACATTTTGTATAAGTCTCACAAACATACTGAGGGAAATTAGTAAAAATGGAGCTCGAGAGATGGCTCCTGGTTAAGAGTGTGTAATGCTCTTGGAGGACCCAGGTTTGAGTCTCAGCACCCACAATGGGCAATTTCCAACTGCTTGTGACTCCAGCTTCTAAAGATCCGATGGCATCTTCTGGCCTGCACAGTCACCACACACAAATGGCATACATTCCCACAGACACACACATAAATAAGAGGAAATTACATTTTTAAAAAACAGTAAACAAAAAGAATAAAAGTAAATCAAAGGAGGCTCAGAGGTTAAGAGCACTGGCTGCTCTTTCAGGGGACCTGAGTTCAATTCCCAACTACCACATGGTGGCTCACTACCATCTATAATGACATCTGGTGCCCTCTAGTGGCAGCAGGTGTACATGCAGGCAGAACATTATATATATGATAAATAAATTTTTAAAAAAATCAAGAAAAGTTAAAACAATAAATGAAAGGAAAAGCAGAAAAAAATGAAACATAAAAGAGGGGATTGGAGATGTAGCTTTACAGGTAAAAGCACCTACTGCTCTTCTAACCCATGTCTGATTTTCAGACCCAATGTCAGACGGCTCACAACCATCCGTAACTCCAGCTCCAAAGGACCCTCCAGCATCTATCTATATGTGGTGTTATTTTGTGTATCCTCTAAGAAATAAAGTTTGCCTGAAGATCAGAGGACAGAGCCAGCCACAGAGTTAGCCATAGAAGTCAGGCAGTGATGGCACAGGCCTTTAATCCTAGCATTCTGCCTAGAAAGATCTGTTTGGATCTCTGAGTTCAAGGCCACACTGGGCTACAAGATGTTAATCCAGTCTAGGAAAGCTGAGACAGGAAGTGATACGGCTGGGCAGAAAAAGGTATATAAGGCAGGAGGAGACAGGAGTTTGCCCCGCTCTTCACTTCCCTTCCCTTTTGGCTGAGAACTCAGAGGCATTCGGTCTGAGGATTAGTGGAGACAGAATCTTCCCCTTTAGGCCTGAGGATTCAGTACTGGTAAGAAGGGGCTGTGCCTTGTCTCTCTGATTTTTCAGCTTTACCCCAATATCTGGCTCTGGGTTTTTATTATAAGACTAATTAAGACTTGAGCAACATCTATGTACAGATACCACATACAAACATGCACACCTACATGTAATTTAAAAAATAAAAATACATTTTATAGAAAGAAGAAAACTACAAAGAACACAAAAGACATATACTGAGCTGAGTGTGCTGGACACAAACACCCGTGACCCCAGCACTCAGGAGGACCAAGGATGTTTGTGAGCTTACAGCTAGATTTGGCTACAGGAGACTCTGCCTCAAACAAAGCAAAACAAAACCCACAAAGAAATGTAATTAGGTAATAAAGGTAGACAAAGTAGACATGGTAATATGGATAACTTTAAACTAGCCTTGAAAGATGACATATTTCTGTGAGACTATCCCTAGGAGATGCAAGTTAACGTCTGACTCTGAATGTGACTTAAAAGGCCAGGAAGAGACCACATCTGACTCAGCATTGGGGTGTCACTAGCAGCTCACAGAATGGTGCATGTAACTACATCTTCAATAAGAGAGTCTACGGGGCTGGAAATGTCACTTACTGGTAGAGTGCTTACCTAGCATTGCAAAACCCAGGAAAACTTATTAGAAAGTTGCTTACAGAGAGAAAGACGAATATGGACAGTTTCATTTTCCCCAAAGTCGCCGATTCCCTACCTCCTAACTGCCTATGGTTTACAGCTCTCGGGCTCCAGCAGTATTAACAAACCTGAGTTTAGAGCGCCACTTAGTGTTATATTAGCAGAAGTGCCTACAGGCTTGAACCAAATTCTGGGAACATTATCTTTCTTTTCTTTCTTTTTTTTTTTTTATGAATAAAGTCATTGTTTATTAAACATTATCTTTCTGTGCAGCCCATTCTTGTCCCGATGGAGGACTTCTTTGGGTTTAGCAAACACTGTCCAAGTGTAAGCAGTTTTGCCTAAGTCCGGCACATAGAATGATTGTTTAGTGGCTTGCTACAAGATGGAGTTACTAACCCTAACCCTAACCGTAACCCTTACCCTTTGATCCCAGCACTAAGAAGGCAGAGGCAGGTGAATCTCTGAGTTTGAGGCCATCTTGGTCTACAGATGGAGTTCCAGAACAGCCAGGGCTACACAGAGAAACCTTGTCTTGAAGAAACAAACTGAAAGGCCATGATGGAGTTACTCTACTCAGGACCACATACCTAGTCTCACTACACGTGTGATCCAATTTAATGTTCAGAAAAGACACATTTATACGAACCACAAATAGTTGCTAGTACCTGGAGGAAGGAACAAGGGGAAACTAAAAATAGGCAATTT
The DNA here is from genome assembly GCA_004025045.1 of Sigmodon hispidus. Classification (NCBI taxonomy): domain Eukaryota; kingdom Metazoa; phylum Chordata; class Mammalia; order Rodentia; family Cricetidae; genus Sigmodon; species Sigmodon hispidus. Next base: position 8,112 of record PVIH01030108.1, read on the forward strand.
TAGACCACAATAAGAATGTTCTAAGCTCAGATTTTTAAAATTTTATTTTTATTCTTACGTGTGAGTGTTTTGGCTATATGTATGTATGTATGTATGTATGTTTGTATGTATGTCTGTGAACCACTGCATGCCTGTTGCCCAGGGAGGTCAGAAAACAGCACTGAATCCTCTGGAACTGCAATTAAGGACAGTTGCAAGCCGCCATGTGGGAATGCAGCCTGCCTGGGTCTTCTGCAAGAACGAAGAATACTTTTTATTGCTGAGACACCTCTGCAGCCCCAGAAACTTTATTATTAGTTTTGAGACAAGGTCTCTCTGTAGCCCCGACTAGCCTGGAGCTTGTTATAGAGTCCAGACTGACCTCAAGCTTGCAGAGTTCCATCTGCTTCTGCCTCTCAAGCACTGAGGTTAAAGGCGTGCTCTACCATACCCAGATAAACTTTATTTTTAAAATAATTTTAATTTTCTTGAAAATTTCATACATGAGCCACGCATTTACATCACTTGAGTATGTAAGACCTCCTTCTTCCCCCTCTTACACACACACAAACACACACACACACACACACACACACACACATTATATATATAACTTACCTACCAAGTTTACTTATTATTTGTATTGAGGGGCAAGAAGGTATTGAGACAGGGTCTCACTTGTAGCCTTGGCTGGCCTGGAACTCACTGTGTTAACCAGAAAGGCCTTGACTTACTGCCTTGGCCTTTAGCTCCCATGTGCTGCTACTACAGTACTGCACCACCATGCCCAATCGTACTATATAATTCTTGAAAATAGATTTCATACCCTGAAAATGTTTAAGCAGTCAGTAAAATAAGAAAGAATGTTTAAAAAGAAAAAAAAAGAAAGAATGGAAGCCTGGGTAAGGAGTGGAGGTCAGTGGCAGAGTGCTCACCTAGAATGTGGGTTCCATTTCCAGTTAGCCAAGCAAACAAGAAAGGTCAGCGCCTGCCTTTAATCCTAGCACTTGGGAGGCAGGGGCAGGCAAATATCTGAGTTCTGGTACAGAATTTTATGATAGACAGCCAGAGGTACATAATGAGACCTTGTCTCAAAATAAACACAAATCAACAACAAAAAGACAGAATCATAGTTTGAACCTTAGATTGCTCTGAGACAAGGTCTTTCTCTGCAGCAAGGCAATACTTCGGCCTCAGTTCCCTAAGTGCAAGCTGTACATTTCAATGCTCCCTTTTAATAATGGATAGAACATATAGGCATAAAGTTTGCAAGGATATTGTAGAAATTAAAAACTTCATCTATCTCAGTGACTGGTTGACTTTTATAGAAGATTTTCCCCAGTGTAGTAGGCCATAGACATGGTTCCCCAGATCTTAGCACAACTGACTCCATGATGGAAGTAACATTTGTGATATAAAACTTACCAAGTAGACAGCACCACCTGTCCCAACTAAAACAAAGACCTAATCCACCAATATCTATAGTTCTGGGAAAGTCTCTAAATGTACTCACTTTGCTTTCTGGCTTCTGTGATTCCACTTCCGGCTAACGGTTCTTGTTAACTGAAGTATGTCAACCCAGAACATGGCTTTTAAAAGCTCACCCTTAGAAAGTCTTCAGACTGGGTTTCCAAACACCCAGTGTAGGCATCATCCAGCTAATGAAAACTTCCTATTGTCTTAAACCAGTGTCCAAGCAGTCTTCTCTGGTGGATACCTCACAAGATTTCTGGAGGTGCCACCCAGATCCCAGAGATCAAACCTGAAGTCACTGGGAGTCTCAGAGCCCCTTGGATGAAGGAAGAGTGTGATGAGCAGGGGACTCTTAGTGGGTGTGCAACGTGAGATGTTCCAGGTCCTCAGGTCCATCTGATCAATTGTTGCCTAACATTTCAGAGGGAGCTGACACCTCCACCCCAAAAGGAAACGAATTAGAAAATCACCTGATTGTCACTTCCAGAAGTGAGTCTGGTTAAAACGCCTTCTGTTTGCACACATAGGAGAAGGTCGGACATGGCCGCAGACCCAGTGTCTGGGCCTATGTGAGAAGTCACTGGATCCCTCTGGGAGGTCAGCTGTGTAAGTGTGTGGTGGGTGACCCTGCCTGGTTATGGTTATCTTCTCTCTGTGTCTGTCTGTTTCTCTCTCTCTCTCTCTCTCTCTCTCTCTTTCTCTCTCTCTCTCTCTCTCTCTCTCTCTCTCTCTGTGTGTGTATTTGTGTGTTTCTAAGTGTTTCTGACAGTTGTTGGCTTTCTCTGGTTTGAGACCCTCCCCACATACAACTCAGGATCTGTGCCCCTCTTGTTAGGGACCCAAATCCTTTTGGCTCTGCCCAGGTCATCCAGAGAAATAAAACAAAACAAACAAAACCAAAAACCCACCTACCTGTCCCTCTCCGAGAGCAGGAGCACTGGATTGCTGTATTGCTTGACTCCTGCTCATGATCAGGGCTGGTCCTTGTTGGGGAGGGATTGGGCCTGTCATCTAGGGTCCCCTGCCATCTAAGTAGGTTGCACACAGGGAGGGGAAATATTTCCTCAGGTGAACATTCCCTCTGCTCCACTCCATGCTCTAAGCAGCGCCAGGGAAGATGATAAATTCCCCAGGGCTGAGCCAGAAAGGCAAGAGAAACCTGCACTCTGTTTTTTTTTTTTTCATGATTTATGGCATTTTTCAACCCATGATCTATAAACCATTGTTCTCTGAAAAAAAAAAAAGTAGAAAAATCACCCCTGGGCTGGGCAGGGGGAATCAAAGCCAGACACTACAGCCTGGACAGAATGAATTTTCCCTTCTGTCCAACACTGACCAAATTTAAACGGTTTTTGCTAAGTCCTTTTTAAAGTATTAAAGACATATTCATGGGAGCTACTGTAATTACTTTAAGTGAAATGATCTAGGCCCAAGTCAGGTACCTCAGCCCGGAGAGGAGAACTGCTTGATGTGACCTAGGCTTTCAGATGGGGAAAAGGAAAGTCCACCACCACATTCATGGACCATCATCAGTCAGGATGCCTTTACCAGGCACATCCATGGTATGAGCTATAGAGAAAGAGGGCTTCTCACCACCAGGGAAAAGGACATTAAAAAGTCTTGGTCATCCTAGAGGCTCTTCGACTTCCCTACAAATCAGTGTCTTTCACTGTAGGCCGCTGACCTGGCCACATGACATCAGCCCTAGGACCAGTGGGGCCTATTGATATCCTAAGGACACACTCAGAGCCACTGCTGCCTGAGACCATGGTAAAGAAGAAATGGACAGCTCCAACCCACAGGTTGATGGAGCACACCAGAGGAAAAGACGGTTCTCCTATAAGCAGCTGGCAGGGCTGTTGGAAATGACCTTCACCAGGCTAGTCTTCTGGGGCCCACAGAACTTTCTGAGTTGCTCAGACCAGGGTATGTTATACCTAGACTCCACAGCCTAGCACGGGATGTCTCAATCAGAGGCCAGGTTAGTGCTCAAGTAAGTCCAAAACATAGAGCAGGCAGGGGTCCAAATGACAGACCAACAGGCCCACAAACTCTGAGAAAACTGACTTCACCACAATTCCAGCCTGCTGGGGGAGGATAAAGGAGCTGGCTTGTTTTTACAGATACCTTTCCAGGTGGGGAGGTGGGGAGGTGGGGAGGTGTGTTCCTCACCTGAACCGGAACTGCTCAAACAGGAGCTAAGAAGCTCCTCCAGGAACTGCTCCTCTGATTTGGCCTCCCCTAGCAATAGGCCCAACACTGGCCTGGCTTCCATAACCAAAACCTCTCAATGAATAGCTAAAGCTTTAGACTCAAAAACTTCATTGTGAATATGAGCCCCAGAGTCCTAACCAGGTAAAAAGAATAAACAAGGCATTAAAAGAAACTCTCATTAGAGTCCAGCAAAGGGTGGATCGGCCTCCTTCCTTTGCTCTGGCCTGCTGCACCCCATACAGGGAGGGATTCGCCCCCTATGAGATCAGGTTTGGAGGCCTCTCCCACGGCCTCCCAGGCCCAGAGACCAGCAGCTGGCAGAACGCTAACCATTCCTTTCTGAAGTCACTAGAGGTAGTCCAGCTCTCCACAAAGGTTATTCATTGGCCTGTCTGAAACACAGCCCGAGTCCACCACCACTGACTCTCTCCACTATGGCTGTGAAAGTAGCTGACATTACACCATGGATCCACCACACCCAAGTCAAGAAAGCAGAAGTCACAGACACTGCTGCCAAATGGACTGTCTCCAGTCTATGGCCATTGAAATCAAGATTTTATTGGCCCCTGGACCTTCCACTCCGCCCTCTACCTTCCGAGTCTTGTGTCTTGCACCATGGGTATAAATACAGGATCATGATCTAACCCTAAGGCCTGGACTAGAGACTGAGGAAGACAGATACAGGGGAGGTATTAGCTAGTGTGACTACAGACCAGTCACCCGTATTCTATGACTACAGACCAGCCACCCATATTCCATGACTACAGACCAGCCACCTGTATTCCATGACTACAGACCAGCCACCCGTATTCCATGACTACAGACCAGCCACCCGTATTC
>PVIH01030109.1:0-12613 GCA_004025045.1 Sigmodon hispidus
AACCCTGGCCATGCTACTGGGTGTTGGAGGAATAGCTGCAGGTATAGGAACCGGGACGACAGCCATAATTAAAACAGGTCAGTACGAATCCTTACACAATGCCATGAATGAAGACCTCAGGGCAGCTGAACAAGCTATCCGGGACCTCAAAGACTCCGTCACCTCCCTCTCCGAAGTAGTGTTACAAAACAGGAGAGGGTTAGACTTGTTGTTCTTAAAAGAAGGGGGTCTCTGTGCGGCCCTTAGAGAAGAATGCTGTTTTTATGCTGACAAAACTGGACTAGTAACTGAAACTTTAGATAAACTCAAAGAAAGGCTAGACAAAAGAAAACAAGAATTTGACTCCCGACAATCCTGGTATGAGGGCATTTGGAACAGGTCACCCTGGTTCACCACTTTAATGTTATCCTTGATGGGTCCCCTTGTTTTGCTCCTGTTAATACTGACTTTTGGGCCATGTATCATTAATAGATTGACTCAGTTTGTTAAAGATAGATTGTCAGTCGTACAAGCTATGGTGCTTGCCCAACAGTATCAGGCTGTGAGGCAATATGATACAAACCCATGAGTAAAAGATTTTACTCATTGTAAAAAAAAAATAGAGGAATGAAGGACTCTAGATTGTAGGGCTGCATCCAGACATCTAATTTAGACATTCAGTTTAATAGATAAAATTTGTCCCGGTCTGCCCAGACATACCCGAGCTCCCACATCCCTTCCTTCACAAACTCAAGGTTGAGACCAGACAGATAATGAAGGGTTGCTAAGAGACAATCGGACAGCAGGGAGCGGCTGCATACCAAAGAGAGCTATGTAAAGTCTGTAATCAGAAACTCCCCCTCCCAGCAAGTAACTGTTTCTTCCCGCCGTCTCTCCCTGCCACTAAGCTCTCATCCAATAAATCAAAGTTGTTAATTAAGTGTACAAATAATCTCTCTGTTTTCCCTATAATCACGCTTTTTTTTTTGCTTCTGTAAGCCTGCCTCCCGTTTCCCCTATACTATAAAATCCGCTAGAACAAAGCCTGAGGGCGCGCCAGTCAGCTCCCCGAGTTGCTGCCACCCGAAGGTACCTTCGCCCCAATTAAATCCTCTTGTTGTTACAGCTGATTCGTGGTTTCGGTTCGTTCCTGGGTTGGGGTCTCGTCCTGAAGGAAAGTCCTCCCCCAGAGGTCTTTCAATAGGACAAAGGTATTCTGTTAATCCAGTTACTCAGGCCCAAAGTGAATGACAGGCTTATTTTCATGTTTCTCAGTTAGCTTTTGGAACTCTTAAGTCTTGCATTCCCCAGGATCTATCTGTGGGCTTTCACAATCTTACTTAGCAACCAGGAGAATTATTTACTGATTTTCTTGCCCAAGTAAACAAGGTGGTTGAGCAAAGTGCACCCTAGTGGCACTAATAAATTGCTCATTGAGCCATTGGCATGGGAGGGGCTTAACTCCTCTACCTATAATGTGGTGGCTGCTTTCCACAATGAGAAAATACATAAATAGGTGACAGCTACCAAAGACATAATTCTATTTACAATGCCAATTGCAATACTAACCACATATCTCAATGCACTTTTGGCTAAGAAACAATAAAAAGAATCTATTCGGACAAATAGATTTGTTAGATGACAAATCACGATAGCATGCCTGGACATTTAAAGCAAGAATGACAGTGAACAAAACTTAAGACCAAATGCCTGAAATGTAATAAATATTTTTATTAAGTTAAAGACTATTGCTTTTAGCCTGAGAAAACTTTAGTCCCTTTAAACTCTCAGTGGAGATCCCTCCTCATTCCTGCCCATAATTGCAGGATACACCATTCCAATAGGTTTCTTGAATTTACCTTCTTTGTCACATTTATTTATAATGATTATATTTCTTGCTGGTCAGCCAGTAAGGGAACTGGTGAACATGGTTGCCGATGACACTATATTAACTGAAACTGAAGTGCTTCATGTTTGATATTGGAAGTTTAAGACTGGCCCTTTAATTAGTAATGTAGGAGGGCAGCAAATTCAAAACTGACTACCCATTGAGTTCAGTGGAAAAATGAAGATATCTGGGTGGAACAGTGGCCTTTTATTGTACCTCTATGGTGAGATATTACATATTTAATAAAACTGAAATATTAGAGAGATAGCACACAGTCAATTTCTTGAAGGACAGCTCAGAAATTTCTTGATTCTTGAATACAAGGACAACAGCTGAGATTCAATAACACACACCTTTAATTCTAGCACAGGGAAATCTAGGAATGGAGACCTACACCCTTAAACCCATAACTCCAGAGACAGAACTTCCTCTGTTTCTGTGAGTTCAAGGTTAGCTATGAAATAGAGTAGTTCACACTTGGTAGTCCTAACCTGGTGGGATACAGCTGATGAGAAGGTTACATAAGGCCTCTTAGGAACCCAGCAGAGGCAGAAGCGACCAGCAGAAGTGACCAGGAACAAAACTGAAGAAGTTGCAAGACAGCTGGGTAAGAATGGACTGTAGTGCTTCCTTTTTCTGATATTTCAGCCTTCCTCTGATATTTGGTTTAGAGTCTCTTCACTTGTAATCTGAATTGGTGTAACACTTGACACCCATCTTTGGGGCACAAATATCCCCCCAAAAGCCACTTACCAGTCAGATAGCAGGTGCTTGGAGAAGTAATTACTGGCTGGTTAGGCTTTTGAGATAGCCTCCAGGTTAGGCAGACCTGACCACAAGAGTTTCTGTTTCACTTTTATCTGAGTAAGTTTTACAGACAAAGGCCTTTTTCTCCTGGTGGGTTTTAGGTTCTTTCTCTTTCTAGACCTCCTCCTTGGACTTCTATCACATTAGGTAGCTGACCCACATCACAACTATTTGAATTTTTACTGACAACTAGATTGGTGTGTACAACAGATTTTTTTTTCAACAGGGGGGTATTTGTTTAAGACAGTGGAGAGTGCTTGGTCTTTCTGTGATCTTTCTCTAGATAATTTGATATTGAAACTAGAAAAGGGAATCATAAATAAAGTAGATAGGGTTAGTATCTTCCTGTTTATTATAAATATTTTTTTTGTTTGACTTCTGTTTTATCATTAAAGAAGTCAATTAATGTGATTGCCAAGAAATAAAATCTTTAAAAGTCTATTAAGAGGGAACATAAAGATATTCAAACACAAACCGAGGAGTATGAAGAATAGATCTCAGCAATGTCATCTAAGGCTAAAGAAAAATAGCCTAAAGTGATCAGACAGAAAACACTAATATACTCAGTAACCATTAAAAAAATCACAAAGGGGTAAAAATATTACAGAAGTAACTGGGCTCCTGTGCAAATGCTTGAACTAAAAAGAGTTAAACATGTGATTGTGCCATATTGGATGCATTCACCATTTGTAAAACAAATGTTCAATAGTTGATCATCCTGCTACCAGATCACCCCTAATGACTGGGCTATTGTTACTGCTGTTTTGGGATCAGGGCTACTTTTACAGTGGAAAATATGGTGGAAAGAGAAGGCTAAAGTAATAGAACAAAGAAGTAGAGCCAGGAGCATAGAAGTCTCCCAAGACCAATTTCTTAGGGAAAGAGAATATTCTAATATTGAAAGGTAATTCCTATATGATAAACACACTCTTGATTTATGCCACATGGCAGCACTAAATGCTTGGGATCAGATAGAAGAAGTAAAAAGGGAAACTGAATCCTTCACAAAAGTAATTCAAACCCAAAGGAAACTTTTATAGACTTTTTGCACAGATTATCTGCTGTAGTGAACAGGTTAGTACTGTATTGGGAAGCTGGGTGAGTAATAATCAAGTCCGTAGCTTTTTTACACAATGTAAAAAAACAATAATAAGACCATTAAAAGCAAGATCAGTACCCACAGAGGATTGAATTCATGAAACAATGCAAATTCTTGTGAAGGTGATTATATTTGGGTAGCACAGATCATTTCTAGAGGTATAAGAAAAAGGCAGAATGTTAAGTACTATAATAATGGAAGGCAAGGTCATATTAAAAAAAAGTGTAATCAAGGTATTCCCAGAAACAGTGCCTTTGTAAGGAATAATCAAAAGGGCACACCCCTCCTTTCTGGTGCATGCAGTAGGTGTGGAAAAGCCAGACATTGGACTAATGAATGTAGATCAACAAGAGACAGACAAGGTAACCTTCTGCATTCAGAAAACGCCAAAGGGGGCTTTCCGAAGCTCCTATATCCAATTCACTGCAATCTTACCCTGCTATTGTGGAAGATAAACCTTTCCAGAACAATTAAATAAATTAAAAACCTATCTTTAAAAACATACTATACTAAATGATAGAAAATTTACAGAAAAACATACTCAGAAAAAATTATAAAAAAAATATTCTGGCAAATGTCTATTAATGAATAAAGGCTAAAATTAAAAGGACAAATAAATCATGTTATTATTGAAGGTTTATTAGACACAGAGGTGAAAGTATTGATATTTTCTTATTTATTTTTATTAATTTTTTAGTTTTCATTAATTTTTGAATAAGATCTTATTTTTTTCCATGAATCCCCTTGTTAAAACTCCCTTTGCCCTCACACCCCTCCTAGTCACTCTCTCTTCTCCCCATCTCCTTATGCTCTCCCCATCATGGTCAGGAGGTCTGAAGCTCCCAAGGTGGCTTAGTTCAGCATCCATTCTAGGCAAGTCTGATTTCCCCATCCTAATATCAAGACTCACCAGATTCTTGGCATCAAAAACTAGCCACTTCAGGATTAAAATGTTAAGTTCTTGGGAATTGAGTTGATGAACAAACTGTTGTACATCCATACAATGGAGTACTTACTCAGCAGTGAGAAAAAATGATATCCTAAAATTCGCAGACAAATGGAAGGATTTGGAGAATACCATCCTGAGTGAGTCCTCACAAACCCAGAAGGATAAACAGGAGATGTACTCACCTATTAGTGGACTTTAAGCAAAAACATTATTTTATTGAAAGATGATGAGGGAATAAAGTGATTTAAAACATGCACATGCATGTTTGCACACACACACACATACAAAATGCAAACAGGTGAATACAGACTTTATCTGTGTCATAACATGAAATACTTTAAAAATATTTTAATATATGTGAATGTCTTATTTATATGTTTGTAAGAACTTTTTGTACATATCTGGTGTCTTTGGAGTCCATAAGATGATCCCTTGAAAATGAAGTCAAAGATAGGGCTGGGTCACCAAGAATCAAATCCAGGACCTTGTGAAGAGCATTAGGTACTCTTAAACAATGGTTGTTATATCCACATCCATAAAGAACTTTTAAATATATTATCTCCAGTTTAAACATAAAATCAATTGAATGCAACTAATATTTCTGAGAGTTTCTAAACTAGACCAGTTCAGCCCAGAATTTGTATAGAAAAACCAACAACAGCAAAACTAAGAAAATGTAAAGCTCAGAAATGTGGTATTATATCATCTCTCTTATCCTCTTTTAATAAATTTTAGTAATTAAGTCTATGTATATTCTACATGCACAGATAAACACATACATTAATGAAATTTTAAAAGAACAAGAGGAAGTAGATCTTACACAATTACAAAAAAACAAAAAGGAAACAACAAACAGATTTGAAGATAGTTGTGTATCTGATGTTGGTGTTTAGTTTTGTTTGTAAAACTATGCTATTGGATATAATTTTAAATGATACCACTTCTGGAGGTATATTCAAAAGAGAATGTAACACTCTATAATTCTATATAAACATATCTACATTGCATTTTATATAGAAGATTGAAAGTCAGATAAGGGTGTTTCACATTTATTTGATACTTTTAAGCTGATTAGCTGACAAAGGAGCAAGAAAAATCTTATGTGAAGTGCTACAGACAGCAGAGAGTATCTACACCCATGGCTGCAATTTCAAGGCACAGCATATCATGGTTAGACAGCTTCCTCTTTCTCTGACACATGTGCTATAACTTTGGTGAAAAAAAAAGCAAAATATGAATTCATGTTACTGTCAGCTTTTCTCAATAGATTTCCCCGCCATTTAGATGCTCGTGCTTGAAAGGCTAATTTATTGCATTTAAATGATGTGTGGATCAAATGTCCCAGTTGGGGATACAACTTAGACTCTTCCCTGGAAATGGCTTTGCCCTCTGTTAAGGCTTAAAAAGCATTGATACTTTTTAGTGCTGGAGATAAAGGTATGTAGGGTTCAGAAAGGACTGTATAGCCTATTTTAACAAAACATATAACTCCCTGTGAGATTTTATAAAAGTATTGTGACAACTGAAAGACAGATTTAGTGAATGAATCATGATCAGGAAAAGTTGAGGGTGCCTTGCCTCTCACTTCTGCTTTCATGGAGGTTTATGTAATGACTTGTATCACTGTGGGAGGATAATTATTACCTTGTTGACGAAATAAGTTGCAGTATCTTCAGGCTCCAGGCTGCTGATGGTGAAAGAATAATCTGTCCCAGACCCACTGCCACTGAATCTCGATGGAACCCCATCTGCCAAGCTATTTGTGTTATAGATGAGGGGTTGAGGAGCTTTCCCTGGTTTCTGCTGATACCAGTGTAAATAATTGTTAATGCCCTGACTGGCCCGACAATTCAATGTGACTCTGTCTCCCAGAGATGCAGACAGGGAGGATGGAGACTGGGTCATCTGGATGTGACATCTGGCACCTAGAAATGGAGACATAATAATATCCACATAGTTAAACTTCATAAGAGAGAACTCCCCCCAAATGCCAGTAAAGACTAATGACTGTTTAACATTAAAATTCCAATTTTAGTCCTTTTATAACAAACCTAGAATCCATAGGAGCAGTAGCCCAAGAAGCTGTGCTGGGGCCCTCATGTCCATGCTGAGTCCTGACTACAATGACAACTGCACTGGTTGTGACTGGTATATGAAGAAGTCCGCAGGGCTGTGCAGTGGGTACATGCAAATCATTGGGAACAAATTAGAGCTGAACATAGCTGCAAGGCTTACTTAACTCAGTTACTGAGCATAAGTCCTGTGCAGCCAGATTTCTAAGGTCATATCACATATATGCCTACAGAGGATTCATTGATTTTTAGAATTTTTAAAAATATAGATGATATTTTGGACTTTTCCTTGTAAATATTTACTGTACATAAGGGCTTTTTGAATAATATATTTCAAAGTCTAATCAGTGGTTGTAATTTTTTTGGATTATAAAAAATACTATATCCTTACACACTATTTGTTAGTTTGGAGTGGACATTTCTACCAATCAAAAAAAATAATTTATCAGGACAATTTATATTTTATTCTTTATCATATGTCACATTGCAACCATCATCCTTCTTTTTCATCCCCTTTCCCATTCTCTTTCTACCACCTCTTTTCTTTCTTTCATCTATCACCCCTGCATCTCAATCAGAAAAAAGATCAAGACTTCCGGACCAAACAAAGCATAATATGCTACAATAAGACCAGGTACTTAGCACCACATCAATGCCAGACAAGGCAATCCAGTAGGAAGGAAAAGTTTTCACAGGCACACAAAAGAGTCAGAGATAGTCTTACTAACAAAGTATTTATAATTGTATTGATTTTAGTTTATTAGTCATCATAAGGAATAGGTCTTAACTATTAATTAGATGGGTGTAATTATAATATCAGTTATAGTGTATCTGTTTTAAAAGACTTATTTCCCTAGCCAGCAGGGTCTTCAGTGTGGAACTAAACCTGGGAATGAAACAAATGGAAGGCAAGAACACAAAGAACAGAAGGACAAGACAAATCTCTCTGATCAAGTCCTTTGAAGCTTTATTGTTTTAGCCAATATTTATACAGATTCTCACCTTGCAGGTAGCTGGGAGGAAAGGGGGGGTATTCAAAAGAATGTGGCAAGCCTCTGAGGGGAAGTAACAGACAGGGTAGAATTGATATGGAAATCTATCTATTATCAGTTGAGGGCTTGGAGGATGTCACCTGCTGATCTGAGAAGTTCAAAGTGAAAGCCTGGAGTCATAGTTTAGCTTAAAACAATAAGGGTGCAGTCTTCTGGTAATTGGCTATCTAGGGTATAGACTACTGGTAAATGCCTAGCTGTAGGAGCTAAAATATGGCTAAGTTAGGCTTTCACTCCCAACATTTCCTCCCTTACACTTATTTTTTGAGTTGAATCAGTTATCATATGAGTTATCATATGAGTGGTCGTTAACCAAGAGGGAGGGAACAGAGACCTGATTCTCAACAGACTTATGTAAAAATCCATGGGGCATGCTATTATCTTCAATTTTTCCTTGACATTTCATTTTTATTAATTTAAATTTTTTTCCTTATATACTATTGCTCCCTCTCACTTCTCTTTTCCCAGTTTCTCCCAGTCCTCCCTTATCCTCTGAAAACAAATTAATTTTAAGATAAACTGGAAAGATGTATTGTTAGAATTGGAGATTAAAACAATAGAGTAAGTAAATTGTATATCTTTGTAGCTGGGCAAGAAGAAATGGAAAAGAGATAGAGAGAAAGACAAGACCTTTCAGTAAGCCATGGAGTCCAGTAAGTAGCTAAGTGAAAGATGGAGAAAAGAAAATTCAGACAGCTATGAAAAAGCCAGAGAGTAAACTGGAGCAAGCTTAGGAAAGAGACAGAAAGAGAAAGGATGATTCATGCTTTTCTTAGCAGCTAAGAAAAGATAGCAGAAACTCGCTGGAGACACCTGCAGGATCCTTTATTATAGACAGTCTGGGAAGGACAAAAGTAAATAGATTAAGAAATAGGCCCTCCTTCTGTTCATGTTTTCTGTTCTTATCAGTCATATAGGCTTTCAACAGTCTCAGAAAAATGGACAAATGCCCCAGTCTTAATATTGAAACTGAGAAGTCATTGATAACCAAGGCAAATCTACAAAGAGTTTTTGTATCAATTTGCATAAATGAATCTCCCTAAAGGAGAAGAAGTAATGTTCAGAAATACGCAGCTGTTTGAGAAAATTCAATCACTAATGAGAACTAACATTTTTATAAAACAAATATAAAATGTCTTCTTTACATTATCATTGGAGGCAAAGGACATCAGTGTAAAACTCTGGGTTACTGAGGTGGGCACTGAGTACTCAACTGATATCTTTTTTTATTTACTTTTTTGTTATTTTGAACAAAGAAATCACACATTCTATCCTTGTATATTCTTATTCAAGGTCCCTTTCCCCTCCCAACACATCAGGTCATTCTCTCTTCTCCACAACTCCCCCCCAACACATCCCGAGCAGGTGGCAGGTGGTCCCAAAATTCCACTGTCCCAATATTGCTTAGTTCAGCCTACACTCCTGGAAAATCCAGTTTTCTCCCCCCAACATCGAGACTGAGTCAGGTGTTCCTATAGGGGGAAAAGGATCCAAGGAGGCAGTCCAAGGTGTGTCTGATCACAAGCTGTTCAGTGGTTGTGGTTTGCAGCTTGGGCATGCTTTGCTTTTTTTGTTTATTTGTTTGTCTTTTGTTTGTTTGTTTGTTTGTTTGTTTAGAGTCCACTAATGAATGAGTACATTCTCTGCTTATCTTTCTGGGTTTATGATACCTGGCTCAGGAGGATATTCTCCAAATCCATCCATTTGCCTGTAAATTTTAGGATATCAATTTTTCTTACTGTTGAGTAGTACTCTATTGTGTAGATGTACCACAGTTTGTTACTCTATTCTTCAGTTAGGGGCATCTAGGTTGTTTACAGGTTCTTGCTATTACAAATAACACTGCTACGAACATAGTTGAACTAATTCTAATGGAGTGAGATTGTGCATCTTTAGGGTATACACCCAGAAATGCTATTGCTAGGTTCATGGGGAGATAGAATCTGAATTTTCTGAGAAACCACCATACTGCATTCCTGAGTGGCTGAATAAGCTTCCACTCCCATCAAAAATGCAGAAGTATTCCCCTTGCTCTGCTCCCTCTCCCACATAGGCTGTCATCAGTGTCTTTTATCTTAGCCAATCTAACAGGTGTCAGGTAGTATCTCAAAGTTGTTTTGATTTACATTTCTCTGATGGCTAAAGATGATGAGAACTTTTACATGTGCCTTTCAGTCATTCATAGTTCTTCTGCTGAGAATTCCCTTTTTAGATCTGAACTCCATTATTTGATTGGGTTATTCAAGGTTTTGGGCTCTAGATTCTTGAGTTCTTTATGTATCTTAGAGATAAGTCCTCTATCACATGTAGAGTAGGTGAAAATCTTTTCACATTCTGTAGGCTGTAGTTTTGTCCTATTGTCAGTGTCCTTGGCTTTAGAGGAGACTCTTAGCTTCAGGAGATCTAACTTATTGATTGCTCATTTTAGTGTCTGTGCCACAGGTGTTATATTTAGGAAGTGGTCACCTGTGCCAATTGGTAGAAGTTTATTTCCCACTTTCTTTTTTATCAAGTTCAAAGTGCCTTGGTTTATATTGAAGTCTTTGATCCAATTGGATTTGAGTTGTGTGCAGGGTGACAGGCTTGGATCTATTTGCATTTTTGTACATACTATCATCCAGCTATGCCAACACAATTCATTTAATGTATTATCATTTTTCATTGAATATTTTTGGTCTCTTTGTCGAAGATCAGGTGTTCATAGGTTTTTTGGTTAATGTCTGGATCATCAATTCTATTATATTGAACCACAAGTCTGTTTTTATGCCAGCACCAGGCTGTTTTTATTACTGTAGCTCTATAGTATAACTTGAAGTCAGGAATGATGATGCCTCCTGAGGTTCTTTTGTTGAGTAAAATTGTTTTGGCAATTCTGGCTTTCCTGTTAATCCAAATGAAATTGAGTATTGTTCTTTGAAGTTCCAAAAAATATTGTGTTAGGATTTTAATGGGCAGTGCATTGAATTTGTACTTTGCTTTTGGTCGAATTGCCATTTTTAAGCTGTTGATTCTACCTATCCAGGAACATGGGAGAGCTTTCAGTTTTCTGATATCCTCTTCAAGTTCTTTCTTCAGTGATTTAAAATTTTTGTCATATAGATCTGTTACTTCTTTGGTTATAGTTATTCCAAGATATTTAATACCAATTGAGCTACCAATCCAGCATTACAGAAAGTATTTGAGGGAAAACTCCAATCTAAGGACTCCAGATACATGCATGAAACCACAAACAATAAATAACTCCACAGAAGAATACTCCAGAGAAAGGAAATACAAACAAGTTACCACCAAAAAAAAAATGCCAGGAAATATCAATCAGTGGACACAATTATCCCTTAATATCAATGGACTCAACTCTCATATAAAATGACACACACTAACAAGATGGATAAAACAACAGAAGCCATCCTTCTGTTACCTACAAGAAACACACCTCAACCACAAAGACAGACACAGGCTAGACTAATGGATTGGAAAAAGATTTTCCAGGCAATTGGTCCTAAGAAAGAAGCTGGGGTTGCCATCCTAATATCTAACAAAGTAGAGTTAAGCTAAAAGCAATTAAAAGGGACCAAGATGGTCATTACTTATTCATCACAGGAAAAATTGGTCAAGAGGAGATTTCAATCCTGAATAATTATTTCCCTTAATATAAGGGCAACTACCTATGTAAAGGAAACACTGCTAAAGTTTGAATCCCACATCAATTCTCACATCCTCATAGTGGGAGACTTCAATTCCCCACATTCACCCCGGGATAGGTCAACCAGACAGAGACTCAAAAGAGAAATAAGGAATCTAACAGAGGTTATGATGAAAATGAATTTAATAGATATCTACAGAAGCTTCCACATAAATGCTTCCACCCATTTTTCTTAGGTCATCAAGGAACTTTCTCTGAAATTGACCGCATAATTGATCATTAAGCAAATATCAACAGATACAAAAAAATGAAAATAATCCCTTGTAACACATCAGACCACCAGAGCCTAAGATAGAGTTAAACAACATCAAAAATCAAAGAAATCCTACCAACTCATAGAAACTAAACATCAGTCAGCTGAACCACCTCTGTGTCCAGGAGGAAATTAAGAAAGAAATCAAAGTCTTCCTAGAATTTAATGAAAATGAATCCACAATGTACCCAAACTTGAAACAAAAGGAACAAAATGAAGAATCATTGAATCTAAGAGTCGTTTCTTTGAGAAAGTCAGTAAGATAGATAAGCCCTTCTCCAGACTAATCAAAAAACAGATAGAGATTGTCCAAGTCAACAAAATCAGAAATGAAAAGGAGGACATAACAACAGACCACCAGGAAATACAGAGAATTATCAGATCATACTTTGAAAATCTGTACTCCACAAAAATGGAAAACCTAGAAGAAATGGACAGCTTTCTGGACAGTTACCATCTACTAAAATTAAATGAAGATCAGTTTAATTACCTAAACAGGCCTATAACCCTTAAGGAAATTGAAGCTGTCATTAAAAGCCTCCCCAAAAATAAAAGCCCTGGTCCAGATGGTTTCAGTGCCAAATTCTACCAGACATTCAAAGAAGAATTATTGCCATTACTCCTCAAACTATTTCACAGAGTAGAAACTTAATGAATATTGCCAAATTGCTTTTATGAGGCCACAATTACCCTAATACCCAAGCCACTCAAAGACACAACCAAGAAGGAGAATTAGAGACCAATTTTCATCATGAATACTGATGCTAAAATTCTCAACAAAATTTTAGCAAACCGTATACAACAATATATA
>PVIH01030110.1:0-12614 GCA_004025045.1 Sigmodon hispidus
CCAACAATGGAGGAGTGTTCCCCTTGCTCCGCATCCTCTCCAGCATAGGCTGTCATCTGTGCCTTTTATCTTAGCCAATCTAACAGGTGTTAGGTGGTATCTCAAAGTTGTTTTGATTTGCATTTCTCTGATGGCTAAAGATGATGAGCACTTTTTCAGGTGCCTTTCAGCCATTCGTAGTTCCTCTGCTGAGAATTCCATTTTTAGATCTGAACTCCATTTTTTGATAGGGTTATTCAAGGTTTTGGGATCTAAATTCTTGAGCTTGACTCGGAATCTTAATATTATAGTAATTGCTGGGTCAGATATATCACTGACTAGCTCTTATGATTAAATTAACCCCTAAGTATGTTTAGCCCTGTGGCCTGGTACCTTTTCTTCAGTACATCATTTTCATCTTTCTTTCTCTGTATCTGGTTGTTGTCTGCTTTGTCTCTCCTCTTAGAATTTTCCTAGTCTGGTTTCCCCGCCTCTACTTTCTGCCTCTATTGATAAATTAGCATTTTATTGAACCAATACAAAAAAAATAAATCTTTACAGTGTGCAAAACCAATATCCCATAGCAGTTAGTACTCATCATCTCTGGGCATTAATAAGTATTTGCTCAAAGTAAGTAACTACACAATTGCAAAGATTGAGGTGTGAGGGTCTGGTCTCTGCTCCTGACAACTTTATAGTTGATCTTTAAGGAACCAGCCAGGAGAATGACTGACTATCAGCAAGGGGCAGTGTGCCAGGAGCTGGTCTAACCACTGGCATACCAAGATAAGAATAAGTGCTTTTCTAATTGCAATGAGAGTTCTTGGTCTTGAAAAAAGAAGAGTATAGAAAATATTGCTTCTTTTATATTGAACATGAAGAACTATAAAATGGCCTCAAGCTCTCTATCTTCTAGGGTCTACACTTTGCATGCTACCCTAGCCTCAAGTATGGAGTGAGTTTAGATTAAGAAGGGGTGTTGGCCCCCATGATCTGGAACTTCCCTAAGGAAAATGAGAAGAGATTTGGGAGTTGTTAAGGTCTCAAATCTTTGGAATCTCATTCAAATTGGAGGTTTTCTAGGTGAGCAAAATCAATAAAACAGGCTCTCCCCTATGACTTGAGAAGACCCTTACTGCAGGCTGTGAAGAAAGAAATGATCATGGCCCTGACAACCACATTCCTCTGCATTCTGGGCTCAGCCCAAGAAGCTGGGGATAGAACTTTGCCCAAAGAGTCTCTAAATCAGTGGTTCTCAACTTTCCTAAAGCTGTGACCCTTTAGCACAGTTCTTCATTTTATGGTGACCCCCACCATAAAATTAGTTTTATTGCTACTTCATGACTGTAATTTTGCTACTCATAATAAATCTGTGAACCATAATGTAATTATCTGTGTTTTCTGATGGTGTTGTGTGACCCTTGACTCCCATAGGGGTTGTGACCCACAGGTTGAATACCACTGTTCTAAAGACAAGCCATCTTGTCTGATCACTTATTTATTTGTTTGTTTATTCACGGTCTTACGTAGATCAGGCTGGTCTTAAACTTACTATGACCATAAACTAATAATCCTCCTGTATCTACTACATCAGTGCTGGGATTCTAGGCATACATTACCACATCCAGTTTATATAGTACTTGAAATTGGAGCCAAAGCTTCTATATGCTAAGCAGGTACTCTGCCAACTGAGCTATAGTTAGTTGATACCTTGAACTTGGTGATATGATGAGCAAAGGTCCTGGGTAGATCTACCTGAATTTCCAACTCACAGAAACCATGGTATTATAAATGATTATTATTGTTTGTGGAAACTTATGAGATAGTCATAAACATCCAATGTAACCACTCATATAAGATGCTTCCAATTTGTACATGGAAACAGACTCTGAGCTGCAATTTTTCCAAGTCCCTGTTTCTAGAGAGTTACTCTGGGTTCATTGGAGAGACAGATGAGGATAAATCGGATCAGAAATACATTGTGAGGAGTCAGCTACCTCCACTAGGAAAAGAGGAGACTCTGGCATAGAGGAAAGCTACAACTCTGTGAGGGACATGAGTTCTCTCAGTCTATTGTTTTAGTCCGTGACACCGCTGATTCCTGAGGATTTAGAAGTACAGCCCATGCCTTCCTCCTATCTCCTGACAGGCCAATGTTGATAACACTCTGTCCACCTCCACTGAGTTCAGGCCAGATCCCACCCAGTTAACATCATCATCATCATCACAGTTTTTATTTATTGGTCTTCCAAGGTTTAAAAGAAGGGAAAGAAACATTACCCAGTTTCGCATCCTTATGTCAGACCAGTGGTGTTTTGTTTTGTCTTGTTAGATGATAAATTAGTAATAACTTCTCAGGCACATTTGGTGAGCTGATGAAAAATGGGATTCCCAACGCACTGAACAAACACCATCTTCTGCTTGACTATCCCCCATCTCCACTGACTGCTACACAGCACGGCTTTATTGACGGATGAGCTGCAAGCTCCATCTGAGTGATTGCTTCATCCATTACGCTATGCTACATTTCATCCAGCTCTGGCTGCTTCCATAGCCCAAAGACTTACTGGAATCAGTTGTTTCAGGCTCATAAAATATACATGACTAGGAGGGGGGAGAGATTATTGTACCAAGAACTCCACCAGCCTTTGAAGCTGCATCCTTCATTATATGTTGAAATTCATTTCATTTTTCCATCATTACCCCAGTGCATGTTGCATCCCACTATAGAGCAGAAATATACAATCTGCTCAGTAAGGCAGTTTGTAAGACGCTAGTGTGAAACAATGTTTTCACTGTTATGGTTTGTTGAATGTTTTTTCTTTTTCATTTTTCTAAGAAACTATACCCATAAAACAGAAAAGTTTGTTCGGAAGTATGAATTCTAAAATGAGCCTTAAAAAAGCAATCTGATCTAAAGCCTTAATTAAGCCATCCTGTCTTCATCAATACACCACCTACCTGTCACACCATAGACATTTTAAAGGGGGAAGGATTGATGAGATGTTTGAAGCTGCACAGTTGAGAAAATGCACAGAAACCAGAAGGTAGGCTTGGAGTATCATCTCTTACCTTCTAGATGGGCCATCAACCTTCTGTGACAGGGCCTCTGTGTACTTCAGGGGCAGGCACCCTATGCAAGAAATCATAGGGTAGAGGACTTCATTGTCCCACTTGCATTCTGAACAGACCATGGGGACTTATCTCTCTCAAAGGGCTGCAGAATTTATCAGAGGGCCCTTTCCACATGGGATCATCTTTAGGTTTGGATGTCCATGTGGATGGGCAGCAGCTTCCCTACTCAAGTCCAGCCTCAGTCCACTGTGCTGCCCATGCCATTGGATATTATTCCTGTTCAACGTATCTTATCTATGTCTCTGTGTGTGTGTGAGAGTGTTTGTGTGTGTGTGTGTGTGTGTGTGTGCGCGCGCGCGCGCGTGCATGCTATTTCCTTCTTGTTTTTTAATACAAGAGTCTTGACTGTGCAGTTCAGGTACCTGGATACCATTTACTCTCCTTGTGGATACCCCCTCATTCCTGTGTGAATTGCCTGATTAATGGGTCTATTGGTGCATAGCATGGGAAAACTATTGTACAAACTCTGTTTGGTATTATAATAAAACTCAGAGCCAGATATTAGGGTAAAGATGCAATATTATACAGACAGGGCACAAATCACATCCAATTCTCACCTGGCCAACTCCTCAGGCCAAACAGGGTAGGTCCTATCTCCATGAGTCCTCAGACTGATTAGGCAAGTAAGCAAAAGAAAAGAACTTTTGACTTCTCCTTATCGTCCTTTTCCCACCCAGCTATTTCAATTACCAAATCAACTTTCCTAGGGCCGGGATTAAAGGTAAGTGCTTTCACTACCTGGCTGTTTGGCCTTGAACTCATAGAGATCCGGAGGATGTATGTCTCCCAAGTGATGGGATTAAAAGCATGGGTTACGACATTCTAACCTTCATGGCTTGGCTCTGTCCTCTGATATTCCAGATTATTTTTATTAAATATGCAATAGGTCACCACAGAAAACATGAAGTTCAAAGCACTTAAAGTTCAATTTTTCATTCAAGGCTTAATCTGTGCAAGAGTCTAGAGAGCCCCTGTGCAGAGCATGCACAAATACCTCAGACATGGTCCCTGCAAACCAATGACCATAATAGCAAGGCTGTGGAAAAAGCCAAAGCAAAGACTGGCAAGAGGAGGTGCGAGATGAATGCAGCTCCACGTGGAGGGGATGCAGAGTGGTGTCAGTTTCTAGCAGAAGGTGCCATTTGAGTTGGCACTCAAAGGATGCGTGGGGCTTGATGCTGAAATGGACACACTAATCCAGGATGAGAGAGTCATATGCAGAGCAGGGAAAGAAGCAAAAATGAAGCTGATCAGTTGGTCCTTTAATAGGCTCTGTGTCCTGAGGGCACTCTCCTGCTTCATCTTTTAGTGATGTGTCTCTTGTAGACTTGTAGCTCAGCTGGTCACCAAAGTGCAATCCTGATGCCAGTAGCATCAACATCATCAGAAAGTTGATAGAAACAAAGCCTGCTGAGTATCCCAGCATGCACCTCTGGGCTCTGTATCATCTAAAATTCATTCACAAGCACTCAGGTGCTCCTGAGTCACACTGAAGTTGGAATGTAATGTTTGTGGTTGAGGCAGGACAGCCTGGTATACAGTGCAACAGAACAGGGATCAGCGTGAGAACCCAAGTGTAGGCTGAAGTTTCAGACTCATCTGGACCTCCTAGGTCTGGATTGGATGAATCTCCCCTACCTGAGGTCCCATGGCCATGTATAAAATAATCACATGGGGGTTGGAGAGATGGCTCAGAGGTTAAGAGCACTGATTGTTCTTCCAGAGGTCCTGAGTTCAATTCCCAGAAGCCACATGGTGGCTCACAACCATCTATGATGACATCTGGTACCCTCTTCAGTTTACTGTATATATAATAAATAAATCTTTAAAAAAAACTATAATCACACAAAGGCTTATATTAAGTACAAACTGTTTGGCCTATGTCTCAGGCTCATTACCAACTAGCTCTTATAACATAGCCCATTTCTATTAATCAGTGTGTTACCATGTGGCTCCATGGCTTTACCTGTGTCCCATTACATCTTGCTTTCTCAGTAGCAGCTTGCAGCGGCTTGCTCTTTTGCTCTCCCATGTCCCAGCCTTCTCTCTTTGTCCTCTCCACCACCTCTACTTCCTGTCTAGCTACTTGACTAGTCAGTATTTTATTAAAGCAAGAGGAATGGAAAATATTTACAATGTACAAGAGCATGGTCCCCCAACATCCAGACCTGTGACCTTTCCTGTCTATGCTGAGAAGGGATGAGAGTAGATGGGAAGGGAACCACATGTGCTTCTGTCTAACTCTGTACCTGGAACCAATTCATCTTGGATCTCTGCATTTACTGAACATATGCAATACGAGGGATTTGCATTACACTTTCCTTCAGAACCACTCCAGGTGGAATGCCATTATCCCAAGTACTTTCCCCCATACTCCTAATAAAGAGAAACTGAGGAGAGAAGTCTGTCCTCAATAACACAGCATACTCTGAATAAATATTTACTAAATGAATTCCTAAGAGGCACTTGAAAACAACCACTCAGCCTTCTAAAGAATCATGTGAACAGATACAGAAAAGGTAACAAGACAACTCCTAATTCCTTAAACATAAACAAGTCCAGCACCCAGGGTGAGTGAGGCAGAGTGCAAAGTCGCTTTCCTCCTGGAATTTTCTCCACTAAACATCTAAACACATGGAAGTGCCTCGCAAGCTCTTCTGTAACACAGCCGCATCCTCCTGAGCTGTACCCTGGCTCCATCTTCGTGCCACCTGGGGCACCTGGCTGCCTCTGACTTTAACTCTGGTATCAACCCACCTGTTCTGCCACCTGCCCTACCACTAGCCCAGTTTCTTTCTTCCAAAATCCCAGTGCTATCTTGCTTTAGATCTTTCATTTTTATACTCAACTCTGTTTCATCTTCAAGTGTCTCTGTCTTGTGTTCTCTTTGAATATAAAGGTATAGCTAATGTAAATATAAATATATATGTATATTTGTGTCTAAATATGTACTTTATGTGAATCATATATGGCATATATGTGATATTAATAGATAGATGATAGATAAAAGAAGGGTAGAGAGATACATGAT
The DNA here is from genome assembly GCA_004025045.1 of Sigmodon hispidus. Classification (NCBI taxonomy): domain Eukaryota; kingdom Metazoa; phylum Chordata; class Mammalia; order Rodentia; family Cricetidae; genus Sigmodon; species Sigmodon hispidus. Next base: position 6,146 of record PVIH01030110.1, read on the forward strand.
AGAAAGTAGATAGATTGACAATAGGTAGGTAGGTAGGTAGATAGATAGATAGATAGATAGATAGATAGATAGATAGATAGATAGAGCAACCTAAATGCATTGTATTCATGCCTCCCTTTAGCTTCTGAAGGTAAAAAGGGCATGGCTTGACAATACAATTCCCGTGTGTCTAGAGACCCCAGGCATTAAACTCTTGTGAAATCTTTTAGCAGTTTCTTAAATGTCTCAGGGTCATTGGCTGTAATCAACTTTAGAAGGTCATATATCTCATCTGATAGTCTCCTTCCCAATTCTTGGGACCACAGTGTGGTATGAGATGGCCTGGAATTCTCAGTTAACTACCCACATTCTTATATCAGGCTCTCTTGATGATCTGCCTTTAGTGCTTCCCAGAGACACAGTAGCAGATATGGAGTCATGGTATCAGAATGAACTAGATAGTATCTGCACCAGAGTCCTGAGGTTTGCAGCACCAGTATCTCCTGAGGAAAGGATGTCTCCAGGAAAACGAAAATTCCAGGCCTACTGAGACAGACATTGACAGAATTCTGCAGTGCAGTTAGACGCAATTTCAGATGCTTATAGACACACTCAAGGGTAGACAGCACTTGTTCAGGAGAGTATTTGATGCTAGGTGATCCCTTGCCTGTGTTACCTATAATCCATCACCTGGAGCCAGTTTTCAGAGTGTCCCTTTGTCTCAGTCAATCCCCTACTCCAAGACTTCCCCTCCTGTCTTCTCCCCTCTTCTCCCCTCCTGTCTGTTCCCCTCTCACCTCCCCCCTCTGTACGTGTTTATGTGTGGGGGGGAGAGGGGTGATTGTGTACCCAGATATTAAGATCTCTAAGGAAAGTAGAATTTATCATGACAATTTTGAGTCAGGGTCTCATTCTGTAGCCCATGGTTCTTCAAACTCATAGAAATTCCTCTCTTTCCAAGAGCTGGAGTTAGAGGCATCTACTACCACCCCCAGCAATAATAAGATAATAAACATTTTAGGCTATTTATTGTGAACATTCCTTCCTACCATAACCCAATAATTTTTTCCCTCCTGCTCTCTATGTCTCTTTTCCATAACCCCCACGTCTAATACCATGCATTAGATGTATCAGGCCATCTTATTCAGTTGATATAGAGACCAGAGGACCGAGCTGTCCTCCCGGCCTTGGTGATTTGGCTGAGAAGTCTGCTCACACAGTCTCCCAGCCTAGAAGATCTTCTTTCATAAGCCTCTCATTTCAAAAAGGAAGATTCTACTGATTATGTAGCTTTAGGTTTATTTTCTTCTGATATGCTGCATTTGCCCTTAGAAGCAAGGACATCTGAAGTAAATACAAAAATGGGTCCAGAACCTAGAGAGACTTGTATCCTCAAACCTTGAAGGGGAAGCTGCTTCAGGAACTCCACATTCAAGTGGAACCCCATTCTGTGTTCTTCTGGGGCCTCAATTGAAGGGTCATTACTATATAACAACTTGAACAGGTGCTTATTCAACCAGGAACTGAAGACTGAAGGGTGTGGGGAGAGCAGCACTGATCACTGGAAACTCAAAAATGTAAACTTTTGTAGAATGGAGACAGAATTTTTTTCTTGTGCCTTTTTGGAATAAAATGTGTAGGGAAGAACTGAGAACAGCCATGTTGCTGCTTTGCCTGCTGTGAACGGTCACCTTATGTCCTCAAGTTTCTTTTTCTCCTAAGGTTGGGCACAGCAGATGCTGGATAAATCAAGACAGACCCCACATTTTACGTCCCTCAACTCCTACCCAACACACTAGCCCGGCAGAAATCTGTGCAGTTTCTCAAGAGAGCCCTGAATTTGCACATATGGTTTTGACTTGAGGTCCTAAAATATCTTTGCCTCTTTTATTTGACTATTTCTTACTTGGTCTTTAAGATATTGTTGAAGTGTCCTTCCCATTATGGAACCTCCCAGCACCCCTCCCACCTCAGCCTGTCCTCAGGATCTCTGGCATCTTTTGCAGCTATTGCCATGTTGCACTGTTTCTGTTTAAATTTATGCCCATCCAACTGGACTGTGAACTCTATGAAACCAGTGTGTAACTCTCCCATTATCCCATCCCTGGCAAATCTTTGTTTTGTAGTTCCAATTGTATAAAATACACATAAAATGAAGCTTGCCATCTCAACCATTTCTGCATGTACAGTAAGCCTACTCATGGTATCCAAGAGTCAGCTCTTGGAATTTGCTCATCTTGCAACGCCCTTAAAGGAGCTCTCCATTCCCTCCCTTCCCAGCCTGTGAAGCCGTTTACTCTGCAGATTTCACTAAGTATCATACCTGAGGGAGAAACATGGTACAATCTGAGATTGGCTTGTTTTCACTGAGCCAAATGTGCACAATGGTCACACCTGTTGTTCTGACTGTCTCCCTTCCAGGAGATAATGACCACTGTGGGCTACACTATGTCTGTTCCCTGATCAAACAACTAATACTTGAGTTATTTCTATTCTTGGCTGGCTGACCAATGCTGCTATAAAGTACTTCTTTAAACAATAATTTCAACCTCTTTGGATACAGGCACAAACATGCATGCGTGTACACAAACATACATGCACATAAACACATACATTCAGAGAATATACCTTTTTCACGGACTATATATACATATATGGAAATTGATATTAATACATATATTTATATCCATAGTAGGTGCAGTATCTTACATTCCATTAAAAGTATGCAGGATTAAGGGCTAAAAAAAATAATTCAGCAGCTAACAGTGCTTGCTGCTTTCTGAGAGGATTTGAATTCTGTTCCCTGCACCTTTGTGAGGTGGCCCATAACTGCCCGTGACTTCAGCTACAGAGAATCTGATAGCCTCTTTGGACACTTGGTAAACTGTATATATGTTTCATGGGTGCACACACACACATAAATAAAAATAAATAATTGATTTTAAAATTACACATTTTCCAGTGCTCCCACATATATGCCATATTTGCCAACATGTGATAGATTTTCAACAGTAGCTAACCTAATGGGTGTAGTGGCATTAATGTAGAGGGATTATGTTATGTTGCTACTGTTTCTTGTCATTGTAAATATTTGTCCCGCCTATGAGTTTCATAAAAGCTGATTGGATAAACACAGACAGGAAGTATGGGTGGGGCTACCAGGCTAAGAAAATTCAGGAACATCTCAGAGCAGAGACAGATGGCACAGGGATGCAACAGAAATACGAGAAGGAGACGCAGCAGACGCAGAGGAAAGAAGCTGAAATGCTGCTCTGAGAAAAGGAACCAAGCCCCATGACTGAACAAGATGGGTTGAATTCAGATGAAGGAGTTAGCAAGTTATATGCCTGGGCCCTAGGTCAATCAGCATAAAAATAATACAAAATAATAAAACAAGAGCTCCATGGTGTGAGAGGACCTCACCAGAAAGTAAAACTTAGGATCTAATCAGAGGATTCCAAGCCCATTACCTTATAGCCTCTCTCACTATTACCTTTGTTCTCTGAACTACTGCCTAGCCTTTCTCTTTCTATGTCTTCCAGCTTTCTGTATGACCAATATAAGATAATACCACACAATACCATAATGTAAGATACCACCCAAGTATGCCCCACACCAAACTGTGTGTTACATGCTGTCTGTATGTTCACCCACTGTTTATAACAAACACCAAAATAAATTATTAACACCATCACCACTGTAACCACAGAGAGAGGAAAATAGGTCATATGGGTGAGTAAATTCCTCTGGGATGTACATTTATGAAAATGTAAGCACAAGTGGCCTGGATCCTCTGGTTCAGTTTCCTGGATGAATGAAACACCTAGACTCTGTTTAATTCTGAAGGAAAAATAGTTCCCCTTTGCATCTGTCATGATCCCAATCCACATTCACACTCTGTTTTGCCATAATGTAACTGTCACCTAAAATTGTCCCTTTGTTTTCTCTAATGCCAAGTCTGAAGGCCCTATCACCTGCCCATCACCCTTTGCATACATCTCTCACCACCCACTTCAACCATTGCACTGGGAATTGGTGGTGACCCCATTTACCTACCAAGCTATGGCACCAAGCTAAGTATGGGCATTGGCCACACCTTTACTCTGGTTACAGCAGGACTAAGGAGAACTTTCATGTTTGTAAATGTAATCATCCCCTTTTCATTCCATTCCTTCTCTCTTGGGCACAATCTGGGCATCAGCTGTGTCTTTATAGGGCCAGGAACTGTCCTGCCCACCCCACACTCTTCACTATCACCAGCTTCGTTTAGACCACTCATCATCATCCTCTTGGGTTCACTCAACAAAAGATGTTGACTGAGCATTTCTGTGTATGTAAATCATAGCAATCTGTCATTTTGCTAATTCTGGACTATCCCTCTACTTGAATCAGAGAAGTAAAATGGAGTTGGAATTCCCACCAGGACCAGAAGGGCTGGACTGACCCAGTTTGCCCCTGTGACCAGCTGGGCAATACAAGGGCCATCTGATTAATCTTACCTTCTGCTCCCATTTATGTAAAACACTGACACTCCCTCTTCTGAAAGCTGTCTACATATGGCAGCCAAGTGCTCTGTGAACATTGAATAAACCTAAGATTGAAAGGCTATGTCCTCTTTGGCAGCATGTGGACAGAACACAGCCACCCTTCACAGGTGGGCCACCAAGCCAGCACAGGTCAGGGGAAGCATTGCTCTTTCATTGTTTCTGAATAGTTGGTTAAATTAGAGACCCACACAGAACATGACAGGTGCTTCTGTGCCTTCATGTCTCCATGTGTACTTAGGGTATACTTAGAGGCAGAGGGATGGATCCTGCTCCTGGGGGTCATCTTATGGAGATGTGCTTAGCCTTTTTCTCTTCTTTTCCTTCCCCCCAAGCCCAATCCTTTGCAAAGCTACCCAGTTATCTTACACACAGAGCCAATGCTGTGGACAGAATTACGTCATCCCCAAATGCATGAGTTTAAGTACCAGACCTCAGTGTGGATGGTGAAATGTGTAGTTAGGGATTTAGGAAGATTATTAGTGTTAAAAATAAGGTCAGAGAATGTTCCTAAACACCTCTTGCCTACCCTCTCCTTTACGGCAAACACATCAAGGAACCCATATATGAATACATAAAAAATGATACTTATCTACAAGGCAGGAAGAAAGACCTCATAACCACCTGATCACTCTTGTCCTTGATCTTGGACTCAAGTGTCATGGAATGCATTCAAGTCTGGGTACACTTTTAAGGAAGCCCAAACTGTTAACAGTTACTACTGTCTTTTGAAATGCACTGTATCCAGTGTTTGAAGCTCTATGGTGGTCTACGGAGAGCCCTATAGGATGAATGCTACATCAGAAGAAAAGGGACTCATTTTTTTTTTGCATGTCAAAGAAGAATCCATCCTTCTGCTGTATTCAAGAAACACCTCAACATCAAAGAAACAGACATTGCCTCAGAATTGGTAGTGATTTACCAAAATTATTTTCCAAGCAAATGGACCCAAGAAATAAGCTGATAATGTCATTAAAATATCTAACAAAAAAGACTTCAAGCAGCTCTCAAGCCAGATTCCCAGGAATCCTCCCAGAAACTGCACATTTCCTCTCTCCACATTAACTCTATAAAGTCAGTTCAAAGCAAATTCTATAGGCCCGTTGTTTTCACAGGGAGGGTCTCATTGTAGGTCTTTCTTTCTTTCTTTTTTTTCTTCTTTATTTATTTTGTATTTATCAAAAAAACAGTAAAATAAATTTAAAATGCTGAAAAGTTAACAATAACTATAAAGAGGATAAGAATCGTAAGCATGGCTTATCAAGGATGATAATGCAAATAAGATTGCTACACATATATTTACTTTGTGTTCAGCTTTCCCTCTGAATTTTTTTTTCCATCCCTGTATATCCTTATTCAAGGTCCCTTCCCCCTCCCACCACATCAGGTCATTTTTCTTCTCTACAACTCCCCATCCCCTCCCTGGGCAGGGAGCAGACAGTCCTATGGTCCCACTGACCCAATAATGTTTGGATCAGTCTCCACTCCTGGCCAAATCCAGTTTTGTCCATCCTCCCACAAGAGTGAGTCAGGTGTTCCTATAGTTGGAGTGGGGTCCGAAGGGTCAGTCCAGGGTGTTAGTGATCCCAAGCTGTTCAGTGGTTGTGGTTTGCACCTTGGGCATGCTTGGCTTTTTTTCTTGTTTGTTTAGAGACCACTAATGCATGAGTACATCCCCTGCTTATCTTTCTGAGATTGAGATACCTCGCTCAGGAGGATATTCTCCAAATCCATCCATTTGCCTGCAAATTTTAGGATATCATGTTTTCTTACTGCTGAGTAGTATTCCATTGTGTAGATGTACCACAGTTTGTTAATCCATTCTTCAGTTGAGGGACATCTAGGTTGTTTCCAGGTTCTTGCTATTACAAATAATGCTGCTATGAACATAGTTGAGCTAATACCTTTGGAGTGTGAATGTGCCTCTTTAGGGTATACACTCAGAA
>PVIH01030111.1:0-12611 GCA_004025045.1 Sigmodon hispidus
AGATTAAGGGCATACAAATTGGAAAAGAAGAAGTGAAGCTATCTCTATTTGCAGATGATATGATTGTATACATAAGTGACCCACAAAATTCTTCCAAAGAACTGCTACAGCTGATAAACACCTTCAGCAATGTAGCAGGATACAAGATAAACTCAAAGAAATCAGTAGCCCTCTATACGCTAAAGATAGAAGAGCTGAAAAAGAAATAAGGGAAACATTACCCTTCATATTAGCTGCAAATAGTATTAAATACCTTGGAATAACTATAACCAAAGAAGTAACAGACTTATTTGACAAAAATTTTAAATCATTGAAGAAAGAAATTCAAGAGTATATCAGAAAATGGAAAGCTCTCCCATGTTCCTGGATTGGTAGGATCAACATAGTAAAAATGGCAATTCTACCAAAGGCAATCTACAGATTCAATGCACTGCCTATCAAAATCTCAACACAATATTTTTTGGACCTTGAAAGAACAATACTCAATTTCATTTGGAATAACAGAAAAGCCAGGATTGCCAAAACAATTTTGCTCAACAAAAGAACCTCAGGAGGTATCACCATCCCTGACTTCAAGCTATACTATAGAGCTACAGTAATAAAAACAGCCTGGTACTGGCATAAAAACAGACTTGTGGACCAATGGAATAGTATTGAGTATCCAGACATTAACCCAAAAACCTATGAACACCTGATCTTTGACAAAGAGGCCCAAAACTTTCAATGGAAAAAAGATAGTATATTTAACAAATGGTGTTGGCATAGCTGGAAGGAAGTTTGTAGAAAAATGCAAATAGATCTGAGCCTGTCACCCTGCACAAAACTCAAATCCAAGTGGATCAAAGACCTCAACTTAACCCCAACCACTTTGAACTTGATAGGAAAGAAAGTGGGAAATACACTTCTACAAATTGGCACAGGCCACCACTTCCTAAATATAACACCAGTGGCACAGGCACTAAGATCAACAATCAATAAGTGGGATCTCCTGAAGCTGGGAAGCTTCTGCAAAGCCAAGGACACTGTCAATAGGACCAAACCACAGCCTACAGAATGGGAAAAGATTTTCACCAACCCTACAAGTGATAGAGGACTGATCTCTAAGGTATATAAAGAGCTCAAGAATTTAGAGCCCAAAATCTTGAATAACCCTATCAAAAAATGGGGTTCAGATCTAAAAAGGGAATTCTCAGCAGAGGAACTATGAATGGCTGAAAGGCACCTGAAAAAGTGCTCTTCATCTTTAGCCATCAGAGAAATGCAAATCAAAACAACTTTGAGATACCACCTAACACCTGTTAGATTGGCTAAGATAAACGGCACAGATGACAGCCTATGTTGGAGAGGATGTGGAGCAAGGGGAACATTCCTCCATTGTTGGTGGGAGTGTAAGCTTGTTCAGCCACTTTGGAATGCAATATGGCGGTTTCTCAGAAAATTGAGACTCAATCTCCCCAAGGATCCAGCAATACCACTTCTGGATGTATACCCTAAAGAGGCACATTCGCACTCCAAAGGTATTAGCTCAACTATGTTCATAGCAGCATTATTTGTAATAGCAAGAACCTGGAAACAACCTAGATGTCTCTCAACTGAAGAATGGATGAACAAACTGTGGTACATCCACACAATGGAATACTACTCACCAGTAAGAAAAAATATTCGCAGGCAAATCGATGGATTTGGAGAATATCCTCCTGAGTGAAGTATCACAAACTCAGAGAGATAAGCAGGGGATGTACTCACTCACTAGTGGTCTCTAAACAAACAAACAAGAAAAAATGCCAAACATGCCCAAGCGGCAAACCACAACCACTGAACAGCTTGGGATCAGAAGCACCCTGGACTGACCCTTAGGATCCCACTCCAACTATAGGAACACCTGACTTACTCTTGAGGGAGGGAGGACAAAACTGGATTTGGCCAGGAGTGGAGATTGATCCAAGCATATTTGGGTCAGTGGGACTGTAGCACTGTCTGCTCCCTGCCCAGGGAGGGGATGGGGAGTTGCAGAGAAGAAAAATGACCAGACGTGGTGGGAGGGGGAAGGGACCTTGAATAAGGATATACAAGGATGAAAAAAAAAATTCAGAGGGAAAGCTGAACACAAAGTAAATATATGTGTAGCAATCTTATTTGCATTACCACCCTTGATAAACCATGCTTATGATTCTTATCCTCTTTATAGTTATTGTTAACTCTTCCGCATTTTAAATTATTTTTACTGTTTTTTGATAAATACAAAATAAAGAAGGAAAAAAAATAATAAAAAAAGAAATTGTAAATGAACAAAATAAGAGAAGCACTAGGCTCCTATTTAGAAAAATGGAGCAAATATTTTAAAAGTTAGTCATTAAATGTGCTGACCACTAAATATTTTATTTATAAATGTCATTGGGCCAACTTGGGCATAAAGTATGTCTAACCTGCTTAAACTTGCTGAGCATGCATATAAATGTACATGTAAATATAAAAATAATTTTTCATTCTCTTTATGAATGCTTAAAAAAAAGAAAAAGAAAAAGAAAAAGAGACAGACAGAAAGAATCCCGGAAGCCAGTCAGATCTGACTAGGGGCTACCCTAAAGGTCTTATTTTAGCCTGAACCTCCTCTTTAAAGTTCCAAATGCAGCCACACTCTGAGGTATGAGGGCTCAGTGCTTCAACAGAGGATTTTGAGGATACATAATTCAACCACTAATATTCCTGAAAGAGACGATATATACCTGAGGAAAAGGTATATTACTTTTCTATTGCTGAGATAAAACACCATGACCAGGACAGCCTACAAAAGAGTTTGTTTGAGCTGACAATTGAGGGTTAGTGTCCATGATGGCAGAGCAAAGGCAAGCAGGCAAGAGAAAGAAGCAGAGGGCTCTGAAACTGAACCACAAACACCAAGTATAGAGAGTGAACTTGGAATTTACTTCAAAAGCTCAAGGCTCAACTACAGCAACACCTGCGTTCGATTCCCAGCATCCACATGGCAGCTAACAACTGTCTGTAATTCCAAGATCTGACACCCTTACACAGTTATACATGCAGGCAAAACACCAATTCACATAAAATAAAAATAAAAATTAAAAAGAAAAAAACAATTAACAAAACAAAACAAACAAAAAACAATCCAAGAACATATCTCATAAGCCTCTCCTAATAGTGCCACACCAATTGGGTATTCAAATGCCTGACACTGTGGGGACATCTCACTCAAACTATTACAAGTGGTAATTATGAGAACCAGGAAGTGTTTGAAAAGCTTGTAAAATTGAGATAAAGATCATGTTTAAAAAGCAATATCTGGGAATTTAAGAGACTGCTGTTGGTCCAAATAGTGATATCACATCGACAAGATAGACATAACAAGGGAGGAGCTGGGGAGGAAGGAGACCAGGCAGAAAGGTGCATACTTTGAATGGGTCTAACGACTGTGCTGAGCAAGAGGCATTATGGGTATATTTACTCATATATATACACACACACACATATATAAAACTTCTCATTATGTATATGTATAAAACTTCTCTCTATATATATGTACTCCTCTTTAGACTATAAAGAATTTCATGTACAGAGAGATATTGGTACTAATAAATTTGGTGAGCTTCAGTGGAGGGGATTGGGTAGAGATGAAGCCTATTCAGAAACTGCAGGGAGAGTTGGTAAGTAAGAGTGACCTAGCTGTGTGCTGCCTTGAGCATCAGCTTCCTTAGGGCTCCGAAATCATGCTAATTCAGAGTTAAGACTTTTTCCAGTGTAAGCAGACTTGTTTTCTCCAATTATGCAAATATTATGGGATTATTCATATGTCATTTGTGAACTACCCAATATTGAGGCAATGCCAGGAATTATACTTAGGAAGGAGTGAAATCATAGTATTCCACCTCTTAAAGATAACCTCAGCCAAGGGCTTCTAATGGGCATTTCTTCAGGTTTTCCTTACCTATACATGCGTATCTGTATTCATATGTGCAATCTATCTTGTTTATAGGGGTGGATGTGTGAATGAGTGTAAGCGGGTGTGTATGGGCACATATGCATTGCACGTGTATGCTTGCTTAACATTTTTCTGCCACCTCTTGGCAGTCTGGGACAGCCTACACCTTCTATTTTCTTCTCAAGAGCTTTGTGGAATTACATGTCCACATCTATTATATGTACCCACATACATTAAAATCAGTCTATTTTATAAAAATGAGATCTCAAATGGGTATATATACATCTATGAATATACATTTCTCCTTTTTTCCTCATTCCTGTTCTAGTATGTGCTCTGCCTTGTGTGCCTAATGGCATCTGCTGTGTTCATGGCACTCAATCACTTGTGTCTAAGGTGGTCCTTTTATAAGAATCTTTTTGTTTTGGTTATATCAAACCCTGTATCTGTGTTGCTCTTCTTTCTCCCTACATCTTCTTGAGGTGATTGGGTGAAGCCCTTGTTGGTGGACAAATGATGTGGATAGATACCCCATTAGCATATGCTCAGCAGCCCCCCAGTTCACTACCTCTCTGGCTGCCTGTCCATTTGATCTAGATGTCAGTGATCAAGAGGGTATTGGTTCCTACTGTTGCTCATGAATCCAATTGTCTGTCACTGCTGCTGACTCTCCATGTGCTGCCTTGACATTTTTGACTCTGATTGTGTCTCTGAAAGGTGGACATTTGTTCTCTCCTCCCTGAAGAAGCTCAGTCAAAGGCCTGGGTCTATTCTTTGTTGTTTTTCTTCTGTGGTGGTTTGAATAAGATGTTCCTCATAGTCTCACGTATTTAAATGCTTGGTCCTCCAATTATTTGCTGGGATGGAGGTGAAGGTTGCGGTGGGAGCAGGGGCATGTAGGAGGTGTGGCCTTGATTGAGGAAGCATGTCAGTAGGGTAGGCTTTGTGCTCTTCTGCTTTGTGCTTGTGTTTCAAGATGTGAGACCAGGCATCCTGTTCCTGCTGCTGACCTTTGCTTTGTCAACATGAACTCTAGCCCTTTGGAATTGCAAAAAACTGAATAAATTCTTTCTTTCACAGGTTGCCCTTGGACATGGTAGTTTATCACAGCAGTAGAGACATAAGTAGTTAATCCACAGAGCCCAAGCAACTTCTCAGCCTCCAGCTTCCTGACTTTTTCACACTGTTTTGCTGATTTCACTGCAGTGAATATGCATTGCTGGATGCATCTCTCAGGTAAATGCAGCTGTCTCTACTGAGTTCACAAATGGATCTTTAAGTGCTGTACCATTTTGTTCAGAGATATTTGGGTGGCAAAAAGAAAAACTGGCCTATTTTTCTGATTAATATGATTTTCATTGTTGAAAATATTTTTAGCCTAGACCTTAACCCAGGAGAGAAAATAATCTCTGCCATAATGCCATGAAATATAAGCCCTCAAGGGCAAACAAGTAATCATTAGCTGCACATTTTCAGTAACACACATTAAATGAGTTGCAACCATGTGCATAGATGAAAGAATTAATGAAAACATTTTATGTCATTATCAAGTTCAATAGAAACTTGTTAAGGTTTTATTTAAGATGTTTCAGGAGTAGGGTAGTTATAATGAAGTTGTGCTGGGGGAGGGAGAGCTTGCTGGGCAATGAGGTAGATTAGCTCTGGATGAGCATTCCCAGCAGCTGTCATTCTGGTGTGGACTGATGCATGCCCATTACTGTGTCCCACAGTCCTTAGTTCACATGGAGATGGTTTCTGCAGAACTGCCACTGAACCTTTGGCAGACACTAACATCCTATTTGCCAAGGATATTTTACTTCTAGAATGGTGGGTGCAGGATTAGGAAGGAGCCATCTCCCCCAGGGGTTGATGGTGTCATGCACAACCCTGCCGTCACTACTTCCATGAATGTGTAGAGAGCAAAGAGTCTTGTTGCTCAAAATTGAAGCTTTTGTTAATGTAATGTTCCCATAATAACAAGTCTGGGAAGTATTGCAAAACTCTGGGTCCATGTGTGCATATATTTTTATGAATGTAAATACCTATTTTATTATTTTGACTGTTTTATGCACTGTTAAACCTCTACAGGAGGAGGCTAGATTTTCTGGTGCATGTGTGCTTGAATACTTAATTGAATCTTAGAAACATTTATTTCAGTGGTTTGACCCTTTAATACAGTTTCTCATGTTGTGGTGATTTCCCAATCATAGAATTATTTTTTTTTGTTGCTTTATAACTCTAATTTTGCTACTGTCATGAATGGTGATATGAATAAGTGTGTTTACCAATGGTCTTAGGTGACTCCTATGAAAAGTCATTCAATTGCAAAGGGCATTGCAACCCACAGGTTGAGAACCATTGATTTATTCCAACATGCTGAAAAGACAGTTGAGTTTTCTGTAGAGAGAAGAGAATACCTGGAGGACTGGGAGACAAATGGAACTCTGTGCTGGAAAGTAAAGGATTTACACTCCTTAACTCTCTTATCTCTCTTTGTACATGTAAGCAGGTTATCTATACCTGTTAGAATTTTTTAAGGTGAGTTTTGTGTAACCTGAGCTAGCCTTGAACTCATTATGCAGTTAATATAACCTAGAACCGTAGAGCTTCCTATTTTACTTCCTGAGTGCTTGGATTTCAGGAATTGGTTTATATGATGATGAAGGACAAACCCAGGGCCATATGTTGTTCATATAGTTCAGCGTAATGTTCACAAAGTTCAGCACAGAACTAAGGCTGATCCTTAATCTACTGCTATTTCAGCAAACAGTTACAAACCCACAGTTACTGGCCTACTTCTCTAGCAGTGGCCTGGTGGGAATTCTGCTCCCTGCAAGCACCAGCCCTGTTCTCTGTTGCTCCAGCAAAGGTAGCTTTAACCAACCTCTATCATTCTATTCATGAATAAGACTTGAGATTCAAAATCTGGGGTGAAAACCAGAGAGCTCACAGAGGCTGAGTAGCAACTAGCTAATTCTCTTTCCTTGCTGGTCTCCACAGAAAAAAACCCAAATAAGAAAAAGCTATGCTACTCCAAACCCCACCCTACCGCTTCTCATTTTCCCCCATTTCTCCTGGATGTCCTCTGATGCTCTATGATCACTTTCTGTCAACCGGTTGCTAATGCAGCCTCCTTACCCAGGGATAATTTTATTTAATTAACACAAATGCAAACTCAGGGGTCACAGTGTGATTGAATATCCCCCAACAGCTATGTGCATGTAAGCTGCTTGCTGAACTATCTGTAGCTTTGCTGCAATTTTTAATTTAAAATGTTATCAGTGGTGAAAGGTCAAGACTGACTAACTTATAAAACAAGCCTCTTTGCCTTGGAAAATTGTTAATTAATATTGAAATACTAGGGGAGTTATTTCCTTTAGCACCAGATGCAGATGCAAAGCATGCATCAAATCTGAAAGAAGTTTAAATATCAGGAAAGAGACCAAAGAATATGTCCTGGTTAGTTCTGTAACCTTGACAAAAGCTAGAGTCATGTGGCAAGAGAGATCCTCCTCAGCTGATTAAATACTTGCAGAAGGGTTGCCGTAGGCAAGCCTGTAGTGCATTTTCTTGATGAATGATTGTTTAGGGTGAGCCCAGCTTACTGGATATGTTACTGTACCTGGGCAGGTGTTTCTGAATAATTTGAGAAAACAGATGAGCAAGGTGTAGAGAGCCAGTACCATTCATCTGTGGCTTCTGCTTCAGTTCCTGCCTTCATGTTCCTCCTCTGCTTGAGTTCCTGTCCCCAACTTCTCTTAGTAGTAAAGTGTTACCTGGAAGTATAAGGTGAAATTGTTAAAGATTTCTGGACCCATCTGGGTCAGAAGTTCAGATCTTGCCCACGTTGGGTTTTATCCCCCAAAGAATTGAATCAGACACATTAATTTTATACTGTTTGGCCTATGTCTCAAGCACATTACTAGCTAACTTTTTCATCTTAATTCAACCCATTTCTAATAATCTACCTGCCACACGGCCTGGCCTGTGGCTCACCTGGATTCCTTACATGGTTCTACTTCTTCGAGGTTCAGATGGAGACTGATTGACTCCACCCTCCTTCTACCTGTCTCTACTCTGATCCTCCACCCACTTCTATGGTGCTCCACATAGGCCAAGTCACTTACTTTATTTACAGCATACAGAGAATATTTCCATCATACCCCTCAAGGTAGGTATTAAAAAAAATCTGTTCTCAGTGATTCTTGAATGACAAATAATTTTTCTTTTATAATTTATTCATTCATAAAGAACTATCAAGTTCATAGTTTGCAGATAGTAGTTATTAGAAATCTAGCAGATGAAAAGAATAAGACATTGTTCTTATCCATAAGAAATCTGTGACTGGGTCTTAGAGAAAAGATAAAAGACAAGTAAACAAATTATCATTAGGTATCTCCCAAACTCATTGCCAAGGAAAAATAAACAATGATTTTGTTGCATAAAGTACCTCTACTCACAAGCTAAACATGTAAGACAGAAACATTTGCAAAATCATAAACACAACAAACTAAGAAACTGTGGGTGTGAGAATGATACAGTTACTGCTTAGGGAGATGACCCAGAAAAATAGTCAAATAAACATAGCTCTGGAATGATCTCACTTTTCCATCTCCTCTGAATTGTTACCTTAATCTACTGCTTTCTCTTCCAGTTTCAATTCCTTTGTCTGTAAACACAAAGGACAATAGCTCTTAAACACTGTGGCTTTGATATTGTAACAGGGTGATGTGGAAGGATGCAATTTTCTGGCCCTTCGGTGTTACTGTTTCAGCTTCAATTGTCTAGCATCTCCAGTAGCTGTAAATGTTTCTTTTATCTCACTGAACTACTCCATCACACCGTCCTTCTATGCCTTTCCTGATCTCTGTTACAACAGAAGCACTTTATAATGTGGAATTCTACTTGCCTGGTTCAAAAGATCCCATTTGCAAGTTTGGCTATGTGGCTCAGCAGTAGAGCCCTTGGTTATGACACAGATACATAAGGTCCCTGGTTCAATTCACAGCTAGACGGAAACAAACTAAAAGCTCTTCATGGTTCCTAAAAAAAACCCTCCCTTTCTCAAAATTCCAAAAGGCAGTAGGGACAAATGACTATCTTATGATGTCTATTATCAAACCTAAACACATGCTGGCTTCCAGTCTCCCACGGTATCACAAGTACCTGTTACACATTTCAAAGTCCACACTAGCATTCCAAGTCTCCCCTACCTTAAACTCCTTACAGCTCACAGGTTTTCCTCTCCCCAGATACTCAATCTACTTATAACCCTGCTATTTGGGGTATTCTCTATCCCTTCCTCTCTGTCTCCCAGTCCTCCTCTATCTACCTCCCCCCCCCCGCCCCCTGCTCTGCTCCTGCACTTCTTATGGCTGAGTCCAGTCTGCTGGCCATGTTCAGTCTACTTCTTTTTCTTGAAGGGAGTTAACTTAGTTCAAGAAACCCCATTTTGTATTCTAGTAGCCATTTTGTACTAAAATAGAGTTCAGTTTCACATTTCTGGCAGGTGCTTTCCCAGTTCCAAGAAAGAATGAGCTAAGCCTATCTAAGGACACCTGGATGGTCCACCCCTAAGGCAGTAAAAACCTGCCAACCACACCACCTAGGAAGGGTCCCGGAATGTTAAGCTGTAAAAAGTTCCTAAGCATGAGTTCATCAAGAGCACACCTGCAGCCTTGACCCCGAGTAACCCTGCCTCGTGGTCTTTGCCTATAAAAAGCTTGTGTAACTTGGGGTGCTCAGCTCTTCCCTGCACTGCACTCATGGAGTGGGAGTACAATGCAGAGAACAAGCTCCCTGCCTAGGTTTGTATCACACTGACAATAAACCTTGCTGCTGCATTTTGGACATCTCTGTCTCTGGTGGTCTCTCTGGGTGATTGAGATTCAGGCATTACACTCTCCCTGCTCTGGACTCTTCCAGATGCCTTTGGCTGCTCTCTCTCTTTCTCATATCTACAATAAAACATTGTCCTTAACCATGCCATTTTGAGTCATGTCATCCATTTGTATGTGCTCATTTACATAGCAGAGGCCCGGTGGGACCTCACTTAGTCTCTTAGTCTGGGTGTTTCACAAGAGCATCTCTCCCAATTATGTACAGAGGTCAGGCCATCTCCTACTGGTACTTAGGTCGATTTTACCTGTTGATCAACCCCTAGATCCTTGTTTTTTTTTTTTTTTTTTTTTTTTTTTTTTTTTTTTTTTTTTTTTTTTTTTTTTTTTTTTTTTTTTTTTTTTTTTTTTTTTTTTTTTTTTTTTTTTTTTTTTTTTTTTTTTTTTTTTTTTTTTTTGCATCAATCCTTGTTACATTTCCCATGCCCAGTGTCCAATGCACTCTAATGTCCCTACACATTGATAAGTACTAACATCAGACAGATACCAGTTGATATACTTTGTGGGTGCTGATCCTATGACACTGGCACTTGCCATCCCAGTGTTCTATCCATTCTACTTCCTAGAAAAACCATGGTTGTAGTTTGCCCTGCTTTTGCTCTCTGGGAACTGGTATCTTCTCTAGGTGCTCTTGTGGAGGTCCTTTGCCCAATGGATGTGTTCACCCAAATCACCCAAAGCGCTCAAATCTTTTATACAAGGTGCATGATTTTGTGTCCCCAAACCAAGCTTTCCCTAAAATTTGCTAGTCCATCCTGAGGTCCAGATGTCATATTGCTGTTTAGTTTCTAATTATTCTGTTGCTGCTTGTTTCTTAAGATTAGAAATGCTACTATAGATCAAAGATTGGAGTTTTTCAAGAGGCATCTTGATTCCTTTTAAAATAGTTGGAATCAGATAGCCACCATGTACAAGATGTTCTAACTGTGCAACTGTGTGTGGGGGTATCTAGGATCAAACTGATAGACAGGAGAAACTTCATGATTTAAAACAAAGTGGGATATTCTTTTTTAAAAAGAATTTTTGGTGTTTAGCCAAATTGATACATTGAGAAGATCCAACCCAGGGTTTCTATTTCAAATACAAAAAAAAATTAGGTGAAATAGTTAAATGATTTATAAACTATAGAAATCACACAAGAAGTCTCTAGAAATGAGCAGAGCTGAACTAAACTGACCAAGGCATGGACCAGAAGTGATAGGTGTGACATCTGCTTGGGACCGGGGAATAGCTGTACACTTTACACTAGCCAGGAAGCAGAAGCTGGCCTGTTTTGTGAACCCAGGCCTAGGAAAGTACTGTCTGGCCTTGAATAAGAAAGAGGACTCATGCAGCAGCCTGCCAGGAGGAGCTGGGACAGAATCCTCTGAGATCAGCACTTCAGTCAGATAGTTTTGAACAATTGAATTCAGGTTAATATTCTTCCAGAGACTGAACAGAAGGGCTGGTGGCAGGGCTGCTGCACAGGGCATTGCAATGACTCAGAGGACAAAAAAAAGAGGGAGGCCTACAATGAAAAGCGAGGTTCTAGATTCTATCACCTCTCTCCTCACCCCAAGGCTGGTGACTGAAGAATGTGAAGTCATCTTCATCAAGAATTCTGGAGAGCAGTCAGTGTCATGTAAGAAAAGGAGCTTATGAAATGGAACACATATGGAAAGCATAAAAGTAAAAACATCAAATTTTTAAAGACAGTCTTTCTATGTAATTTCTCTAGCCTCCCCTTTCTGTGTAGTCTAGGAAGGACTCAAATTTATATAGTCCTGCCTCAACTTCTTGAATGCTGGGATTATAAGCATCTCTCACTATATCTAGCCTAACAGAAAGACAAGAAACTATAAAATATACAAAAGGTAAATACTATAAGGTGATAAATACAAACAACACAGCCAAGAAAAGAAAAATTTAAATTTTCACAGAAAACAAATTGCATATTCTCTGGGAAACTGTGTTAGTGAAAAGTGTGTGTTTGAGAAACACAGTTTCCAAACCTGAAAAGCAAAGAAGCTGTAGATCATGGCCCTGGAGGAGATAAGGCATTTTGCAATATGATGGTTCAAACTTCCAAACAAATCTTAGAAGTTCTGAAAGCAACAGCTGACAACTCTGAGAGATTTGCATATGACAAAGAATACATTTTTTTGTGCATGTAGAACTTTTCAAAGAATGTACCACCTGTTCTTCAAAAGACATTTCTCTGATGGCAAGGCAATAGGATCAGGAAATAAAGAGCCAGAGGAAGTTCAAAATACTGGTGAAAATTCTTAGGAAAAGTGTATTTGAGATAATTTGTGAGTTACAAAAGAATCAGTGTGAGAAATTAAAGAGATAAGAAAGGTTAGTTCATTTCTTTCACCTTGTAGGTCTTGGTGAGAGATCTTGGACTTTAAGGCTTTGGTAAATGCCATTACTTACTAAACCATTACATCAGTTATTTCTTTGGACCTGTTTACAGATTTATTAATTCTACATTGAACCCCAATGCCAAATGCATATTCTGTGAACTTGTTTTTGATGCTTGTATTTTTTAGTACATTTTTTTTAATTGTGTATGTGTCATAACATTTTAATTCTCACTCACAACCCAGGACAGGCCATTAGCCCTCTGCTGTTTCTGCTACCCACTTCCCTGTACCTCCCTGAGATGGTCCCCTCACTGTCCCTCCCTGAGATGGTCCCCTCTCCCTGTACCTCCCTGAGATGGTCCTCTCTCTCTGTACCTCCCTGAGATGGTCCCCTCTCCCTGAGATGGTCCTCTCTCCCTGTCCCTCCCTGAG